>PVKC010005944.1:0-32288 GCA_004027635.1 Crocidura indochinensis | reverse complement strand
TGGAATGTCTTATAATAACCATATGTTGCCACAGTTGTCGTTTTCCCATTTAATTTACTGTTACCTCAGAGCTGTTTTATAACTATAAAACAGTTAAGGAAGTTAAGGCAAGAACGGAATAAACAGCATTTGAAAATAAGAAAGTAAGAGAAGTTTCAGGGCCTTGTTACCCCATCAGGAGGCATAAATACTGCTTTTTTGTATGATCATTTATTAATATTACATTTTTGTAATCTTTGAGAAAGATCATTTTCCTTTGAGTTCTGTTAGTTGAAGGCTCATTCTTCACAGATTTATCACACCCTGGGTAATAATCCATATTTTTTTTATAAAAGCATTATTAGATCCATTTGAATTTTATAGCTTTTCATTCCATGCAACAATTGATAAAAATTGAGTTTATTTAATTATTTTAATTCAAATGGGTTTCTTTTATCTTCATTGATCCTTACCCAGTTAGACAGTTGAAAGACTGGGTTCTGGCTCCTGGGGTTTGGTTTCTTCTTGCCTCTTCACAGAAAGAGAGAACACAATTTTCACATCACTGAAGTAAGTTCTGGACTGTTGGGTGAAGGATATGACTGAGTTAGTTATAAACACACATCACCAGACACCAAAATACTAATTGAGTTGTCTTTCCCTAGGTGTAGTCCCTATTACCTTTAATATATATGCATAATATATACATATATTACATATAATATATAACCAAATATATATAAATATGTATAATATATAAATATATATAAATATAAATAAATATATATTTTTTGTGTGTCAAACCCCAGGATGCTTAAGGGTTACTTCTGGCTATATGCTCAGAAATTGCTCCTGGCTTGGGGAGCTATATGGGATGCCAGGTATTGAACCCAGGACCTTCCTGGGTTAGCCACATGAAAGACAAATGCCCTACCACTCTGCTATTGTTTCAGCCCCTTTTCTATATATATTTTCCACCAGCCCTCACTATTCTATATTTTTAAGGTCTGAAATTTAGAGTGACTAAAGTCCAAGATGATAGGGACCATGAGAGCACTCAATATAAGTCAAAGTCTTGAATGTGGGAGACCTTGAGTTTTTTTGTTTGCTTGTTTGGGTTTTTTTTGGTTTGTTTTTGGGCTGCACCTGGCAGTACTCAGGGGTTTCTCCTGTCTTTTCACTCAGAAATCACTCCTGGAAGACTCAGGGGACTATTTGAGATGCCAGGATTGAACCTGGGTCAGCTGTGTGCAAATAAAACACCCTACCCACTGTGCTATCACTCTGGTCCTGAGACCTTGAGTTTTTATCCTTTCACCCAGCCCCAACAGTCATAATACTGGTTGATCCCAGAAAACTGCAATGAGTAACATTGCATGGCAGGCTGAGCACTGAACTATCTGACTTGGTTGGCTGATAACCCTTAAGATTAGCCCCAGAACCTCTGAGTGTGTCTTGGGAATACTTCTTCACAAATAAAACCAAGATGGTGAGGGCTAGGAAGGAAATGCTAACTCAAAAAACAATATCTAAAAACCAGATTTGCCCCCTAATACCACAGCGTGTGTGGCAACCCTGAGCACTGCCATATCTGAGAATTGAACTATCAGGTGTGTCAGATATTTCTGAGAGTGGTCCTGCACCCCCCCCAGCAGTTCTGGATATAGTCTTATTAAAACTATTCAGTCAAACAATCAATCAAAGCAGATTCTAGTCTTCAAACTGAACTTAAGCATATGAATTTAAGCCATTCAGTAGCAGCAAGACTCAGTACTGCAAGCAATGAAAATGCTTTATGTCGGGAAGGAACCATTTATTCCCTGGAGCAGACTGTCTTTACAGTCAGTCTCATGTGATTTCATCACATAGTAATGACTCTTGGAATTTTACCAAGCTCATAATCCTCTGTGGAAGCATAAAAGGTTACAAAGACCTATGAAGTTCCTTGTGGTTGTCACCATTTGCTCCAAGATGAACAGTTTCTTGAGTTTCTCTCAGAGCCTTAAAAACTTAAGGCAAAGGCTAGAGTGAGAGTACAGTGTTACCTTGCACACAGATGAGCTGGGTTCGATCCCCAGCATCCCATATGGTTCCCCAAGCAACTTCCAGAGTAATTTCTGGGTGCAGAGCTAGGAATAACCTCCCACCACTCCTCAACATTACCATTGTGGCCCACCCTTCCAGAAAAAAAAATAAACCCAAAACATTGAGGCTAGAGCCATAGAACAGCAGTGGGGCATTTGTCTTGCACGCCGCCAATCCTAGACATACCCCTGTTCGATTCCTGGCATCCCATATGGTCCCCCAAGCCTGACAAAAGTGATTTCTGAGCACAGAGCCAGGAGTAACGCTGCTGGGTGTAACTCCCCCTAAAAAGGGCAAAAACAGCAAACAAAAAAAACAAAACAACAACAAGACAAAAGAAGGATAAAAAATAAGGGTCAGGTAATTATTGCTAGCTTCATTCTGTGCAAGTAACTCCACACTCCACGTATTTACTAAATAAGGTCAGCGTGGGCAAAGAATTGAACTTTGGTTTCCCGTGTAAAAAACATGTGCTCAGCCCTTCACGCTCTCTCTCCTGCAACAAGATCTCTGGTTCTGAAACTACGTCACCCTCTTTCCCTTTAAGACTGTTATGAAATTTAGAGTCTGCTCAAATTACTTTGATAGGTGATTTTTTTTTCCCATTTGTTTGTCTTTGGCTCAGAGATTGGCCCAATATGGTTAGAGAACAACTTTCAGAAAACTGCTCTGACATTTTTGTCTCCTTTTTCTTCTCTGGTAGCTTGTCAAATATAGCTTTAGCGTATCTATTTGATTGATACTCCATCACTCCTTTGACCCCCAAGATTTTTCTGTTGCATTGCCAAGAATGTGGACATGTTCGAGCATGTAATTCATGGTGCTTCTATTTTCAAGGAAGCCAAAAAAAGCTTTGTGTGAGAATAGCAGTGACAAACATTTTCTCTTGATGTCTCTATTAACGTATTGGGCAAGAGACTTTGGGGGTTGAAGGAGGTGATAAAATGACAAAGAGCTTCTCTTTATAATGTCCATTTGTGGGCTTTAGGTCTCAGCCAGGGGCAAGTTGAAGATTAATTCTACTGTTGCAGACTCTTTTCCTTGAACTTGATTTCTAAATGCTCCACACCAATTAAAAGAAGTGTCTGGGAAGTAGGTTAGATCGACCACACAGCAACAAGAAAAAAGACCGAATTCTATGCCCACTTCTAAGAATTAATGAAAGATTATGACTAACTTTTAGGCCTCAGTTTTCTTTTATTGGAGAAAGAGCTAATGACTGGACTCACTCTAAAGAAGGTTATGTTTTTTTTTTTTTTTTTTAATAGGGGCCACCCCCAGGTGTTGCTGGAAATGTCGGGCCATGCTCAGCTGTATTCAAATTTTTATTTTTGGAGCCATACTGGTGGTACTCAAAGCTTACTTCTGGCTCTGTTTCCAGGAATCAAACCTGTCTGGTTCAGGGTACAATAAGGGATGCTGGGGATGGAACCCAAATCAGCTGCATGTCAGGCTGCTGTCTATTATTGCTCCAGTCTCAGGGTACTCATACATTTTAGACACGTGCTTTGCCACATAATCTATCTCCTTGACCTGATATGATCTTTTTTAGTATCTAAAAAAAGTAATTTTTTGGTGGGGAAGTTCCACCTGGCAATGTTCAGGGATTATTCCTGGCTGTGCTCTTAGGAATAAGAATATTCTTAGGAATAAGGAACATTCCTGTCAGGCTGGGGGACCATATGGGATGCTAAGGAATTGAATCGGGTCAGCTACATGCAAGGCAAATGCCCTCCCCATAGTGCTATTGCTCCAGCCCCAAAGTAAATCTTTTATGTTTACAGGATCAAATTTGACTTAAAATGTAACCATGTTTTTGGGGACATGACTTGACCTACAGATGATCCTAAGGTATTATGTGATTTCATTGCATTAACAAGCAGAATATGTCTTTATTACCAGTAAGAAAACATTGCTAATCAGTGGCATGATTTCCTAAAGGGAATTGCAGTGATGGAAGCATGGGTCTTGGTATTTAGTTGGTCTGCATTTGGTTCTCAGCTACATGCCTAGGAGCTTTGAGACTAGGGGGCAGGTCATTTCTCCTCCAGAGACCATCCCACTTCTTTGAACTGCAAAGTGGCCATTGCAATATCCTTCTCACATTGTTATTGTGGTAATTAAATGTGCTAATGAGTAAGTAGATCCAGTATTTCTTGCCAAAATCATTGGCTTGTTTAATGTTAATTTCCTTTACTAACTGAAGTTACCAAATGGGATAAGTAAGAATAGGCAATTTTCCTTTATTAACATTTAATGAGGTAAAAGAAGCATCTCTGGAATTTTGAGTTAAAGAGCTAGGTTCCAATGCCCACTTCTTTTCACTGAGGTAAGGTACTTGGAAATTAATGACTATTTTTTAAAAAATTACATTGAATGATTGCTTCAATCCTTCTTTCATCTACTTAATCAGGAAAGACAATGATATATTAAGTTTATTTCTTCTTAGGCAAGGTCTGTTAAGAAATTGATGCCATTTCCACAAATCAACAAGATCAGAGCATCAGTTGTGAATAATAATAACAACATATTTTTAATAATAAATCCCAATATTACACAGGGTTTACTCCTGGCTCTGTGCTCACAGATCACTCCTAGCAAGGCTTGGGAGACCATTTAGGGTATTGGGGATCAAACCCCAGTTTGATTACAAGGCAAGCACCATACCCACTGTACCACTCTGGCCCCCAATAATATCTTATTATCCTAGTAATCTTTTTAGACATTTCTTTTAGGATAAAATCAATTTATTGCTTGATATTGGAGAAATCAAGATGGTAGAGACTGAGTAAATCTTGCCATTCCAGGATATTGTTGTATCTTTAATTTTTCAATTTAATGATTGTGATTTATAAAACTGTTAATAATAATAGTTCAACCTTACAATGTTCTAGTTCCATTAGATTATGCCTCGTAGAAAAGTTTGAAATACTGTTCCCTTTAAAATTTTGTTTGTTTTATCCAATGATACTCAGAACTTACCCTTGGTTTTGTGCTCAAGAATTATTACTGGCAGGGTACAGGGAACCATATGGGGTGCTGAGGATAGAACCCAGGTCAGCTGTGTGCAAGGCCAGCACCTTGCCCACTGTGTACTATCTCTCCAGCCCCATTCCCTTTAATATTGCCCATGTCAATAAATATGACATAAATATAATTCATTGCAATAGAACATGTAAGACATGCAGTATAATTACTAGTGTTGACTTTGACCATAATATAAAAATGATAGAAGTATCAGGTCTCTTTGCTGTTTTTTGTTTGTTTTGTTTGGACACACCCAGCACAGTCAGGTTTATTCCTGATTCTGCTCAGGGATTGATGACTCCTGGAGGTGCTTAGAAGACCATCTCAGTGCTAGGAATCAGATAAAGATTGACTTTGTGAGAAGCAAGCACTTTACCTATTTGACTATCTCTCCAACCCAGAAAAATTAGTTCTTAAAAATATTTAACATTTTTAGACCCCCTAGGGCTTTCAAAGGTTAGAATTAGTCTCAGCCATGTTTTCCTCTTTAGCTTGAACTAACTCTGCTTTTCCATTTGAGGATATTAAAACATAACATAGGGGCCTGGGAGATAGCATGGAGGTAAGGCATTTGCCTTTCATGCAGAAGATCATTGGTTCGAATCCCGGGGCCCCATATGGTCCCCCGTGCCTGCCAGGAGCAATTTCTGAGCATGGAGCCAGGAGTAACCCCTGAGCGCTGCCGGGTGTGACCCAAAAACCAAAAACCAAAAAAAAAAAAAAACATAACATAATGTTAAATTCTGTTTACCCCAGATCACAGTAACCCAGAGAAACAATGAACAATGAATAACTACAAAGTCTGCTTAGCCACTGTGGGCTAGTTAGTGAGCTAAATCTATCTTCTGTAGGGGGAAGCTGGGAGAGGAAAAATTAAATTTTGGAAGTGGAGAGAGCCAGTAGTATTTGATGAAGCCAAGCAGAAAACGGAAATGTTTAAGCTTCCTGGCTGAGCCAGGCTTGGCCGGCTCCTTTCCCCAAGGAGTCTTTGCAGCCTTTTGGGAGGTACTCGTTATAAACCCATGGCCTGGGTGGAGAGCAGAGAGCAGATCGTGTGGCTCCCGCTGGCATTCTTGGGACAGGAGACTGTGGTTTCTCTCTTACTTCATGCTGGTAAATCGGTCCTGATGATTGGGGTGGATACCAGAGATAGTAGTGGGTTACTCACTGCTATGCAACTTGAAGCCCTGGCAAAAGCTATCCCTAGGCAGGGTGAGGTGGAGTGGGATGAAGGGGTGGAGGAGGGAGTGCCCTCCCCTAAATTCTTACCTCATCTAAACCCTGCTATCGGAAAATTATTGTTCTAAGTTGGCTGGAGACACTTAGGAGAATGTCAGCATTTAACTTTCTTAGAGTTGGCGATGCTATGAGTAGACAGCTTGCTTGGAAGCTTTGCTGGGATTTTGCAGAATTGATACTCTGTTAGCAGAAGAGATACTTGCCTTTCATTTGCGAATCAAATATCTTTCCTTCTTTTTCTTTGGAATACGCTATTTCATTCTCTAAATTATGGTGTATCTAAGTTATAGCGTATAGTTAAAAAGTATCCCAAGAATAGGTGGATAAGCATAAATAGAAAAATACTGGGAATTTTTCATCTGGCTTGAAAGAAAACGATAGCATGAAGAGTTAATGTATTGCAGCATTGGATTCTATTTAAAAAGTTCTTGGATAAGAATAGTCAATATAGGGCTGGATCGATGGCACAGTGATGGGGCATTTGCCTTACAAGCGGTAGACCCAGGATGGGACTGAGTTTGAACCCCAGAATCCCATATGGTCCCGCTGAGCTTACCAGAAGCAATTTCTGAGTGCAGAGCCAGGAGTAACCCCTGAGTGCAGCTGGGTGTAGCTCCAAAAACCAAAAATAAAAGAAAATAAGAATAGCTAATATAAAGCAATGAGTTAAAAGTTTAAAGTGTTACTGTTTGTTGTTGTTGTTGTTGTTTGTCTTATTTTTAGGCCACTTCGGTGTCACTCCAGGTTTGCTCCTGTCTCTGCATTCAGGAATCACACTTCTGGCAGGCTCAGGTGTCATATGGGATGCACGGATCAAACCTGGGTTGGCCATATACAAGACAAATGCCTACCCACTTTGCTATATCCCCAGTCCCAGTGTTACTTTTTTTTTTTTTTAATTTGGTGCCTAGAGAATTTTTTGCTGTTGTTTTTGTTTTTAGGTCACAACCAGTGGTGCTCATGGTTTACACCTGGCTCTGCATACAGGGATCCCTCCTGGTGAACTTGGAGGATCACTTGGGATGCTGGAGATTGAACTTGAGTTAGCTATTTGGAAGGCAAATGCCCTACTCACTGAACTATCACTCTGGCCCCCTACCGACAATTTTTAAAGATACTTTCTAGCTTCATGTGAAGATGTACTTAAATCTTAAACCATGCATGACTTATTAATTTACAAGAAACTGTTTTAAGGGTCACATGGCAGAAGCCTACTGGAAGTTTCATTTTTAAATTGAAAACTTGACTTTTTTCTTTCTATTTTTCCCCTTTGAGTTTTTTTTTTTTTTTTTTTTGGGGGGGGGTGGGGGTGGGGGGCACACCCAGGAGTGCTTAGGGATCAATTACATTTGCTTGCTCCCAGCAGTACCTGGGGCAATGTGGGTTCTAGGGATTAAACCCAAGCTTCTTCCGAGCACATCATGAACTCCTTAGCACTAGCCTTGTGAACTCTCTCCCTGCTCCTTGGAAATCTGGTTCTTTTGCTTGAATTCTAGGAATTGATTCTTCAGACACTTTTCATCAATGGTCCTATACTACCTCTTGTCTTGAGGTGCTATCCAAAGATGAAATCTCCATCAGGGAAGAGTTTATGCTGCTACTCATATACCCACAAACACACAAACACATAAGATGTTTAAGCAACTAAGGTGTTTTAAGTCATCAAGCACACAACTCATCACTTCTTTTTGTTTGTTTTTGGGTTACACCTGGCAGCGCTCAGGGGTTACCCATGGCTCTACGCTCAGAAATCGCTCATGGCATACTCAGGGGACCATATGGGATGCCGGGGATTCGAACCACTGTCCTTCTGCATGCAAGGCAAACGCACTACCTCCATGCTATCTCTCTGGCTCCTAACTCATTACTTCTTAATTTTACTTTTCATATTAGGCCTAAAAGCTAAGTAGCTTCAATACTTTTATTCATCAGAATTCCTGTTGGGGTGAAAACCATTTACGTTTGAGGTGTCTTTAATATGTTTCCTGAATTGGGGTAAATGATGACAGTTTTTATATGAGGGCCTTGAGTGTTAGTGGCCATAATGTACTTGGACTTGTTCAGCACCATAAGGGTTAGCAAATGAGGGTAAGTGGTTCTAGTTTATAAAATAATCAAAGCTTTCAAGTTCCTGGGGAGAAATTAAAGAAGGAAAAAGTGTTTGGCTACTGATGGGGTTAATCTCCCAGAGGGAATCCTGACAAGGTTTGTGTGATGGGCAAAGGGCTGCAAAGAGAGTCAATGAGGATCTTTTTTGTTGTTGTTCCTTTTTGCATTTAACGTTTTTTTCTTAGTAAAGTAATAAATATATGACATGAGATTTTACTATCTTCATCATTTCAAGTGACCAGACTATCTGTGTTAAATGCATTCACTGTTTAGAACTTCACTGTTAACAACCTGTATAACGGAAACTCTCTGCCTCTTTGTTAACTGCTCCTTTCTTCCTGCTCCTCAGTGTCTGGTGACTAATGAGATCATTTTATTGCAGTAGTTCTATGGCACAACCCATAGAATTATCCCCTCCCTTGCTCAAAACCAAACAAAATAAAACGCCATTGCTTTTAAATGCTTTCATGTGAATTGGGAAAACTTGAAGTGACATTGACAGGCTCTGGTAATGACAATGCCTGAAACGGAGGGGGGAACTTGGTGTTTTCTCTTTTCTTTACTTTCCATAATCTCTTAGTATTATCCTTTTTTCTATTCCTTTCTCCCTCCCTCCTATCTTGCCTTTCTCCCTTCCTCTCTTTCTCCTTTTTCTTACTCTCCTCCTCTTTTTTCTTTCTTTCTTTTTCTTTTTTCTCTTTCTTTCTTTTCTTTCTTTCCTTCTTCCTTCCTTCCTTCCTCCCTCCCTTCCTTCCTTTCTTTCTTTCTTTCTTTCTCTTTCTTTCTTTCTTTCTTTCTTTCTTTCTTTCTTTCTTTCTTTCTTTCTTTCTTTCTTTCTTTCTTTCTTTCTTTCTTTCTTTCTTTCTTTCTTTCTTTCTTTCTTTCTTTCTTTCTTTTCTTTCTTTCTTTTTTCCACATCCACTAATGCTCAGGGGATACTCCTGGCTCTATACTCAGTAATCACTCTTGGTATTCATGTGGGTGCAGGGGAATCAAGCCCCGGTCAGCCCTTTGCAAGGTAAATCAGCCCCGATTTACCTTTTTTATTTTCTGAAACGCTAAACACTGTAATTTTCACTTGTTTTTGTTTTAATATTTATGATATCTATTTTTACTACTTCCTAATTATAGAAAATGTTAAAAAATATTATCATGTGAAGATGTAGAATCATTCTAAGAGCCTTTGTTTCCCACAATACTCTGTGTTTGTGTCTACCCTTAGCAGGATGAACAAAGTAAGGTGTATAAGAAACCTTCAAATTTCCCACAGCTGAGAACTAGTGACAATCAAAAAGTGGCAGAGAAAATTCCCATTTAAGAAAATCATTCCAGCAACCAGTGCAGTAGTGTATCGGATAGAGTGCTTGGTTTACTTGCACTGTTGGATGTGGCCAAAAATTAAAAAACATAAAAAAATTTATTCCAAAATAGGTAACCTAAAAGAGGAAAACAAACTTCTCAAGGTCTTTTTAAACACCTATTCAGCTGATTGCTTAAAGAGAAAATGATCAGGGGTCAGAGTGATAGTATAGTAGTAGAGTGGGTACAAGTTACTTAACACCCCATATAGTCCCCTGAGATTGCGAAGATTTCCTTGTGTTACCAGGTGTGGCCAACAGCTAACCAAACAAGCAAACACAAACCCCCAACCAACCAACCACACAAGACAGGCCATTTTCAAGAAAGAAGGAATTCTGCTTTAATTTTTGTTTATTGATTTAATTTTTGGACCACAGTTGCTTGCATTCAGGGCTGACTTCTGGCTTTTCACTTGAACTCAGTGGAGCACTTAGTGTTGGAGATCAAGTCTGGGTGAGCTGTGTGCAAGGCCAGCGCCCTGCCTGCTGTACTAACTCTTCAGTCCAAAATACTGCTTTTAGATGGTCTATGGACAGGAGTTGCTGTTTCAGGTCTCCCCTGAGTCCAATCTTCAGGTCTGTACATCTCTCTGTCTTTTTCTTTCCATCCTTCTGTCTCCCTCTTTCTCACCACTTTTTTCTCTTTCTTTCTCTTCTTTTGGAGACCATTCTTTTGAAGAACCTTGAAAGTTTTATAAAGAACCATAAAAATGTTGCTTTTAAAATGATAGTAGCAAAGGGCACTGCTTCCTTTATAAGGTTGCAAAAAATCTATGACCTCCTGAGTCATATTTCTATTTTAATAGAAATAGTCCTAGAATCTTTCTGTTCTCACATACAAATAGGTAACTGTATTGTGTTGGAGGTTAACTTGGCTGCCTAAGACATTAGGCACTGAAACCGCAGAGTTTATGTGGTTGTTCCTAAGGATAGAAAATGAGATGTGCAGAGTCTTGTGATCTTCTAGTAAACAAATCCTGTATCTGGGCACAGATGATGTAATAGCAGCTGGGCAAGGATGCCCAGAGTAAATTGCTTTCTTTCCTGTTTCGGTTGAACTTGGTCACTGGCCAGTGTAACATAACAGGTGAACATTGATGAGGACTGGTGAGTTCTAGGCATTGTCTGAAGGAGCCAGGAGTTCTGAATTCTTTGGGCACCAGCTTTATATTATGGGTTATGCTATACTCTAACACTCTTGGACTCTTCAGCTTTATAAGTTTTATTATTGCTATTTTTTTTTGGGGGGGGGAGCACACCCAGCGGTGTTCAGAGTTACTCCTGGCTCTGGGATTAGGAATCTCACCTGGCAGGCTAGGGGGACCATATGGGATGCCAGGACTCAAATCCAAGTCATCTGCATATAAGACAAGTGCCCTACACACTGCATGCTCTCTCTCTGGCTCCATTTCAGCTTATTTCTGTATGGACAGAGGTAACGGTTTCAATAGGCTTAGTTGCACATTGTGAATTTTGTTCACAAGGAAGGTGGAAAGGATGTTGTGTAAAATAATTGTCAATAGAATTTGCCATGAATATAGGACACAGTAGATGCATGAGGAATGTGAATGGCTTCTAAATCTGTTGTGAATTTTATGTCCTCTAGATTTCCACTCAGGGACTATCTGATACATAGCAAAGACCATTGCTCTATTTTGTTTTCAGGGTTTTGTACTCAGGGTTTGTGGATTGCTCTCCGGGGTGCTCAGGAGACTGAATGTTGCCAGAGTTGGAACTGGGCATTTTGCAGGCACTCAGCCTCAGAGCTATCTCTTTGACCCAGGAAAGGTCATTTTATGGATCAATCATTTCTTATAGAACTTGTCTTTGGTTTTTTTTGGTCCAAACCTGGCGGTGCTCAGGGCTTACTCCTGACTCTATGCTGAGATCTCATTCCTAACAAACTTCATGGACCATATGGGATGCTGGGGATCAAAACTCAGTTGACTACATGGAAGACAAATGTTCTATCTGCTGTACCATCACTCAGACCCCTTTATAGAACTTTTAAGATTTTTTTAAATTACATCTTGATAGAGTTCATATATATATTGCCCAAAAGAAATCCATGTTCTTGAAGACTATTATGAAATAAGCAAATAATAGAATCTCATTAGTTATCAGTTTACTGATATAAAATTTGGTGGCCTCTGGCCTAGTCAGACACAACTTGCATAATAGACTGATGTGAACAAAGCCTAAATAACAATTATGTTTTATTTTTCAAATAGTATATAACATTTTGCTATATTACTGGAAGAGTAATTTTTCAAAAAATCTCATTCAAGAGACTTAACTAATTATTGAAAAAAATGTTTTTGACAATGTGTTAAAAGTGAGAAATCATATATATAAATTCAGAAAGCTAATTTGTTTTCCCTCCACTTTCCACCTCTCCCCACCCCTAGTTCTTTTCTCTTTCCTTCCCTCCACTCCTCTTACCTAACTTTTCTTTCCCTTCCTTTCTTGTCCCTACTCTTCCCTTCCTGTTTCTTCTCATCTCCTTTCTTCCTCTCCCCTCCCTTCCTCTTCTCTCCTTTCCTCTCTCCTTTGTTTTTGGGTCACATCTGGCAGTGTCCAGGGGTTACTCAAGGCTCAGGAGTCATTCCTGGTATTGCACAAGGTATCATTTGTGGTGTTCAGGATAAAATTAGGGTTTCTTTAAATATATATATATATTTTTTTGGTTTTTGGGCCACACCTAGTGACGCTCAGGGGTTACTCCTGGCTATGCGCTCAGAGTCGCTCCTGGCTTGGGGGACCATATGGGAAACCGGGGGATTGAACTCAGTCTGTTCCTAGGCTAGGGCGGGCAAGACAGGCACCTTACCTCCAGCGCCACCGCCCGGCCCCTAAAAATATTTTTTAGAAGGGCCAGAGTGATAGCTCAGCAATATGGCATTTGCCTTGCATGCAGCTGACCCAGGACTAATAGGTTCTGTTCCCTGGCATTCCATATGGTGCCCCAAGCCAGGGGCATGATTTCTGAGTGCATAGCCAAGAGTAACCCCTGAGTGTTACCGGGTATGGCCATATATATATTTATAAATATATAAATATATATATTAGATGTAGAATTTTCAGCATATTATATGGGCTGAAAGGCTTGCTTTTGGCTTTGGCTTCCCTGATGAATGGAGAGCAGCCAAGATGTAAATCCATGCTCTTTTGGTCTTACATATGATAAGTATCATTTTACGTAGGATTGGGTCTTTCATGTGGTTTGTTAATCCTTGCAAACATGATTTCCAGCTCATCATCACTTTCTACATTTGGGTGCATTTTTCAAAGAAATACCATTCTTGTCGGGTTATTCTGCTGTGCAAAATGAAATTCAGTATCTGAGAGGGCAGGAACAGAGCAAAGGGTAATTGTCACAATATCTGAACTGTTGCCCTCTCCTTCCTCTAAAGTCAAATTTAAAATTTCTGGGAAGAAATACAAAATCATTAAGAAACTGATTTTTGCTCTGATGCATGGCAGGTAAATGACTTGTAATGGTGCTCCTGGCTCTAGCTGAGTCTGGAGATGCTGTGAGTGACAGTAGAAGGTGAAGAGAGGGCAAACTCAACCCACATTTGTAGTTTTAGTTAAGTAGTAGTAGGGAAAAATGGGGAACACTGATTGAAAAAAATAAATGCTCTTTTTATGCAAAGAAATAAAGAAAGAGAGAGAAAGAAGAAAGGAAATAAATTAGGTAAAAGGAATAAAGGATAGGAGGAAGGAAGGAAGAAAGAAGGAAAAAAGGGAGTAAGGAAGGAAAGATGGAAGAAAGAAGGTAAAAAGACAGAAAAAAAGAAACTCTCTGAAGAACAATAGCAGTATAAAATGCTTGATAAATTATTCTGAATCAAGAACATGGACTGATTTCTTCTTCTTGTTTGTGAAGCCTTTGCCACCTTGTCATGACTCCGTGGAATCCATGCAGGTGTTCAAACAGCACTGCCAAATAGCAGAAGAATACTATGAGGTTAAGAAGGAAATCGCTCTGCTGGAGGAAAGGAAGTAAGTACTGGCCCCGGAAGCACCCTGCCTGTGAGCCATGGACTGGATGTGAGGGTGGTTGGCAGGTAGCTAATGGGTGGGTCAGGGCATGGAGTGGCAGAATGAAGTAGGAAAGGGACATTCTGGAGTTCAGAGATTACGTGGATGTCTTGTTTAATTATAAAAATGGCTCACTGTTGTTGGTTAAATGATTTATTCAAAGTAATCAGTATTCATACTGAATTGGGATCATACCCAGCAGCATTCAATTAAGGGCTTACACTTGACTCTGCACTCAGGAATTACTCCTAGTGGTGCTCGGGAGACCATATGGGATGCCGGGAGTTGAATCCAGGCCAGTAAGGCACATACCCTGCTCACTGTACTCTTGTTCTACACTGATTTTTTTTCTGTCACACTCATTTATGTCTCTCCATGGTGTTAGTGTCTAGAATTTATTGGACTGTGGTTGGTGCTAGTTGAGCCTTCTGTGTTACTAGTGAGGCTCACTGAGCTTGGTAGATTTCTATGGAACTTGCCCATCAAATTTCCTGTGATAATTTCTGTTGGGCTGACACTGCTATGAAATTTTGAGGTCATTTGTGGCAGAGATGTCTAGAATCTCTAGCTCTGAAACAAATTTGGTGGCTTGGCAGTTTGATAAGATTAAGTTGTGGAGCTAGGCCATTTCTGTCTGGGGGTATAGGGTGTGTCCCTGGGCTGCCATTGCTTCAGATATAAAGGAGAACTTGCCCTCACTCATTCTGAGGAGGCCCCAGAGGTATCAATCCAGACCAGATTTTCTGGGTAGTGTCACCAGCCATTATTTTCTTGTCAGCCATGATTCTCTTTTGGAACCTATAGAAGAGCTGGGTCATTTTACTGTCTGGAAGATGGTGGGGAACACCAAATTTTTGACAGACAAAACCTACCTCGGTATGGTCTTATTACCTCTGGACAATGTTCTGTCTCATCTCTCATCTTCAGCTACTTTGGTCTATTCACTTCTCTTTGCCTCACCAAGCTCTTAGAATCTGCCTCTCTTTTTCCTTACCTGCCTAAAAGCCATACTGGAAAGATCATAGCTAAGTCTTATATTCATGTACCAACTATTCCATAGTGATCACTTTTTCCAGAGAAAAGAAAAATACATCATAATTATTGTTTATGTGAATTTTTGTAAGTTAGCATTATTACTTTATGTCCTGTCATCCTGATCGTCTGAGTCCTTATAAGCATATACTGTACACCTTCCAACACTGTATACTATTCACTGCATAGGATTCCATAAATAGGTGAAATATGGTGGAGACTAATTTATAATGGCTGCTTAGAAGAAATTTTATCCTCTGTGTATATATATTTGACTTATAATTTATGAGGCTTGTTTTTTTAAAATATAGTCAATATAAGCAATAAGAAGTAGCAATAAAGAATCTCTAAAATAAGTTGCTAAAATCAGAAGTATGAATGAGAAATTGCTCCCACATTGTTGCATAAATAGAGGCTGATGATGTTATCTCTAGTAGCTGATTAATGTAAGTCAGACACAAAGAGAGCTGGCAATGAAAGTACCTTAGAAGAACAGTTGTGTTTCTTGGAGTTATGTGGGTACAGGTTAAGCTGAACTTCTCTCTTGTCTCCAGAGGGGGTCTCCCTGAATCAAGTTTAAGACATTTTTGCTGGGGAGTCAGCGGAGGAGCTGCTATAAGCATTATTTAAATTCATGCCTATTGGGAGGATAAATCTAGGATTATAAACTCTGCATGGGGTATATTTAAAGAATCACTCTGATTATTGACCAAGAAATGACTAAGGAAGTCTTGTTCTTACTTTCAATTTTTTTATTCTTATTAAAACAAGATCACTTTACTGAAAGTTTTAGAAAATTCACCAAGAATTGTGACTCTTCCTTATATAATGGTGATTGTGATTTTTCTTTTTGGACCTTTGCTTAAAATATGTTAATATGGGACCCGGGAGATAGCATGGAGGTAAGGCGTTTGCCTTTCATGCAAAAGGTCATCGGTTCGAATCCCAGTGCCCCACATGGTCCCCCGTGTCTGCCAGGAGCAATTTCTGAGCATGGAGCCAGGAGTAACCCCTGAGCACTGCCGAGTGTGACCCAAAACCCAAAACCCAAAAAAATATGTTAATATAAGTACAGGGCCAAAGTGATTGTACAGCAGGTAGGATGTTTACCTTGCAAATAGTCTACCTGGGTTTAATCTCTCACATGCCATATAGTCCCCTAAGCACCACCAGGACATATTCTTGAATGTAGAGCAATAGTAATTCCTGAACATTACTGGGTGTGCCCAAAACTTATTATAATTGCATACATAAAATATGTATGTTCAGTACATATATATTAAAAAATTTTTAATTAAAATAAAATCTATGAATAGTGAAATTTTCAATAGATTCATTTTAACTAAATATTTTGTAAGCAAACATAATTTGTATATAATAGATATTTCATATAATTATATTAT
Source organism: Crocidura indochinensis (assembly GCA_004027635.1). NCBI lineage: Eukaryota > Metazoa > Chordata > Mammalia > Eulipotyphla > Soricidae > Crocidura > Crocidura indochinensis. The sequence continues at coordinate 16,012 of PVKC010005944.1, read as the reverse complement.
ATGATATATTATTATTTACATATCATCTAATGTAGATTATATAATATAATTATATCTATAATAATCTAATTATGTGTGCTTACAAAATTATAGTATTATATATCTATTTTATATATTTGTATATAATCTGTATATAATAGAATATCACAAAAGTAGGATATGAACATTACATGACCTTTAAATTCTATTCCCACCTAGTTTGACAGCAAATTTTCAAGGTATATGGTTGGATGATCATTAACTGAGCTATAAAATTTGCTTTGCTCTAGGCAGAGTATTTATGTTCCATGAGGAGATATTATACTATGGTCTATAGAAGATTCATTTGAATATCAGCAAAAAAGAGGAACATTCAGAAAAATGTGTTTATGATTAGCATATACAAAATTGTGTAACCGTTATTTTATTCCATTTTCTGATATTATAAACTAATTTTTTATTTCAATATAGAAATAGTCAAGTCATAAATTTAAGAATCACAAAGACAAACTTTGAGAAAGAAAACTATGGTATTTGAATTTTATTTATTTATTTATTATTTTTGGTTTTTTGGGAGGGTCACACCCGACAGTGCTCAGGGGTTACTCCTGGCTGTCCGCTCAGAAATAGCTCCTGGCAGGCACGGGGGACCTTATGGGACACCGGAATTCGAACCTACCACCTTTGGTCCTGGATCGGCTGCTTGCAAGGCAAATGCCGCTGTGCTATCTCTCCAGGGCCTATTTGAATTTTATACATCAAGCCCATTTCTGTATAGACCAAGACAAGGTGATTCTTATCATAACAATATAACATATCTGACTACATAATTCATCACTGATGGAACATCCATGAGTTCACATGTATATAAACAAAAGAGCCTTCAACAGAAGCAATATCCATTGAGAATGCAAAGTGAGCAGGGCATCACAAGTTTAGAACATTATTCATGAAAGAAACCTTAAGAAGTCTGGAATTCCTATTCCTCCATTTCTAGGCCAGCTATTGGCAACTACTCATCTGCTTTTTCTCTCTTTAGATTTATGGATTCTGGGTTTATGATTCAAAGGGTCAAAGGGAACCATACATCCTTCTCTATGCAAGGCAAATACCTTTACCTCCATGCTCTCTCTCCAGCCCCAGCAATTATATATTTTTGCACATTTTGTGTCAGCACTTATGATATCTCTTAATTATGACCATAACAGTATGAAATTGTTATAAAGTCACCATGATTTCCACCCCTTCACCACACATGCGCACACTGAAACTTCCATGTGCTTTTTTTGGTTATCTCTGTGTTTACTTGGAGAAACATTAATTCAACTCCTTTGCCCATTAAAATATTTGTGTTTTTTTGTTTTACTTATAAATTATTTAAAAATCAGTGTCCCCAGTTTCTTTCACGCTCTTCCCTGCTTGCATCTGTAGCAGACATTTTTCCTTCTCTCTATTTCTTCTCTCTCTCCCTCTCTCTTTCTCTCTCTCTCTTTGTCACACACACACACACACACACACACACACACACACACACACATTAGATGTTTTTGACCTCATAAACAAGATTTCTACCCCCTTGTCACATTATATTCAAGAGGATTATAAGATTGACAAGCAAGAAATCAAAGGCAGGATTACAGTTTAGCTAATTATACATATTGATTTCTCCCCCCCCCCAAATCATCTATTTATAGGATTGTCTTGTAGCTTGGTTTACCAGGGTTTAATTGGATTGCTAATAGATGAGCATCAATCAGTCTAGAGAAATAGGTTTTAGAGAGGAAACAACAGACATTTTGACAGTATTCATTGAATATGAATACAATTTTTGTTCCCCCCCCCCGGGGAGGGGGAACACACCCAGTAGCACTCAGGTTTCTACAATTTCTACTCTCAGTAATTGCTCCTGGCAGGCGTGGAGGACCATATGGAATGACAGGATTCGAACCACTGTCCTTCTGCATGCAAGCAAACACCTACCTCCAACCTATCTTTCCAACCCTAGTTATACAATTTTTTTTTCTGTCAGTCAAAATTCACAACGTCCTCAGGAGTTGAAATAAGGTCAGACATAGAACCAGGACAATGGTCAGTGCTACACCCAGTATTGCCAACTTCTAGATTATGATTTGAAAGTAAAACTCTTTTTCTGCCTGATTTATCTGTGTGACTTAGTTCATTTGAAAGGCAAGAAATAACAGGAACACATAAGATTAGAAGTGGAATATTTAGAGAAATATCTCTTTTACTTACGTTTTGGTAGCCATTGGTATGAGGTAGTTATGTAAGAAATTTTATTAACATTGAATCATTGGCATTTATTCCTTAAATTACACTTATGCAAAGCACTCTAAACATATTGAAATGATAGGTTTTATTTCTAGTTCTTTCTTAATAGCTGTGTGGCTTTTTTGATTAAATTTAGCACATTGAGTTTCCTTTTATTTATCTTTAAAATAGGCAGTATATGTCTCTGCAGTACCTTACTCCTTAATTATTCATTCAATATTATTGATTGGAAGCCTTTATATTTTAAACATCAAGGAATGTTCAAAGGTCAGTGCGGGCCCAAAGGAGCTTATATAAATATGCTGATCAGCTTTTCAAATCATTTCCCTTGTCTCTGATTGGGCATTTTCTTTCCAGTGCCTGGTTTTGCTGAGTGAGTGGTCACCAAATCAGGTTGCAAGACAGTCCCATTTGAATATAGGAAGAAATACGAGGACTCTGACTTTGCTTTGTCTTTTGTCCTTTATCCAGAATGACTTTTAGTTTAAGATAATTTCATATTGACAGGAAAAATGCAAAAATAGCATAAATACGTCCTATAGGGCCAAAGCTATAGCACAGCGGGGAGGGCATTGCCTTGCACATGGTTGATCACAGAGCCAGGAGTAACCCCAGAACACAGATGGGTGTGGCCCCCCCAAACAAAAAATATATTTATATATTGTGTATAAAATATTATATTTCTTCTATATCTGTTACTTGGTTAATTTATAACTAATAGTTGTCTCAGTCATAGTTTATTCTCTCCACCTTCAACTCCATGTCTCTCTAGCTCTTCTCTGTATTCCTGTCTCTCCAGTCTCTATTGTCCTAAATACTATTGTGACAGTTTTCTTAGAACAGACACATTTGCTCAATTAATAACAGTATAGAACAAAGACAAAGAAATTGTTTTGGGGGGGTTGGAGTGATAGTAAAGAGGATAGGGCATTTGCCTGGCATACAGCTAAGCTAGGATCCATTCTAAAATCCCATATAGTCCCAGAGACCACCAGGAATAATTTCTGAGCCAGGCGTAAACCCTGAACACTGCCAGTTGTGGCCCTCTATCATAAAAAGAAATTTTGTATTGACACATAGCAATAATCTAATTCATGTTCTATAAATGGCTTCAGTTTCAATTGATGTCCTTCCCAGCTATTTTCCCCCAGTGTCAATTGCATATTGCACTTAGCTGTCATTTGAAAATGTTTAAATATGGAACATTTCATAACATTTTGAAAAGCTTCAGGCTAGAGGTTTAGAAAAATTTTCCCTTAATATGAGATGACTTGAAGCATGACTTTTTGGTAGAAATATGACAGCAAAAATATTGTATCTTTTTGGCATAGGCAATATCTGTTTATCTCATCACTTGTTTCAAGTTTGGTGACTTAGTTAAAACAATATCCTGGGTTTCTCTACATTTCCTTTTTACAACAAATATTTTAAATATTATATAAATTTGCAGTTTTGTATATATATATATATATATATATATATATATATATATTGATTTTTGGGTCACACCCAGCAGCACTCAGGGGTTACTCCTGGCTCTAGGCTTAGAAATCGCTCCTGGCAGGCTTGGGGGACCATATGGGATGCCAGGATTCAAACCACCCAACTTCTGCACACAAGACAAATGCCTTGCCTCCATGCTATCTCTCTGGCCCCTAAATATATTTTTTCTATTGTGTGTCATGCTCCTACTCAGACTTTCGTAAGTTTTAGCATCCAGTAAAAATCTCTTGTTCCATGCCTCCATGAGGTTTTATTTATTTATATATTTATTTTGGTTTTTGGGTCACAACTGGAGGTGCTCAGGGATTACTCCTGGCACTATAATCAGAAATTACTCCTGGCAGGCTCAGGGGACCATATGATATGCTGGGAATCTAACTCAGGTCAACTGTGTGCAAGGCAAATGCCCTCCCTGCCCTCACTGGCCCACAGTTTTAATTTCTTTTTTCTTTTCTTTTCTTTTTTTTTGGGGGGGGGTCACACCTGGCAGTGCTCAGGGGTTATTCCTGGCTTCATGCTCAGAAATTGCTCCTGGCAAGCACAGGGGACCATATGGGATGCCGGGATTCGAACCGATGACCTTCTGCATGAAAGTCAAATGCCTTACCTCCATGCTATCTCTCCGGGCCCCACAGTTTTAATTTCTAATGTACTTTTGTCTAATGCAATTGTTAATGGTATCTTTATAATTTATGAATAGATATATACATAAAGTTTATAAAACTTAATGGCATTATTACATCAGAAATATGTATAGACCTAATCAGTGCTAACTCAATGAGATTAGAATTGTCTGGTCTTGAATTATTGGAAAATATTGTAGTTTTTATCAGAAATTCTCCCTTGCTCTCAGGGCCAGGACTTATTAATGTAATATAAGCTTGATGTTTTCCCAGAGTTATACTCTCCTTTCTTCTTTATTTCATATTATATTGTAACAAAATATTCACCTGATCAGTGGAATAGAATGAAGAGGGATTGAAGAGGGATTTTTTTTTTTTTGGAATTGTGACCCATGAAAGCATTGAAGATGTTGAATAAGTATAAGGTGAACAGTGTTTTCTTGTATTCACCCTTAAGGCAAGGCTGTTAATACTTTAGAATGAGTGTTTAAATGTTTTCCAGAAACATATGTAGAGCCTTTGGGGCTTTGAATGGTAGCAGGAACTCAAGAGGAGAATGTTTGTATAGTGTTTGGTAAAGTGTGTCTAAAAATATATACATAGCTTTTAGCACCATAACTGACAGTGCTCAGGTCTTACTCCTGGCTTTGTGCTTGGGGGTCATTCTTTGGTTTCAGTTTAGCATGCTATATGGTATGCTGGGGATCAAACCCAGTTCAGCTACATGTGAGGCAAGCACCCTGCCCACTGTATCTTCTGGCCTCCTAATATTTTTTTTATTTGCTTGTGTTTTATTTTGGAACTCTTCACTCAGTAATTATTCCAGCTGGTACTCAAGGGACCACATGGGATGCTTATGCTCAATCCCAGATTGCCCTTGTGCAAGGCAAATGTCCTACCTGCTATACTATTGATTTGGCTCCCTTAATATTTTTTCTTAAAGACAGATTTATGATGATATCTTCCTTTTTAAATATTTTTTGGGGGGACACAGCTGGCGGTGCTCAGAAATTACTCCTGACTCTACACTCAGGAATGACTCCTTGTGGGCCCAGGAAACCATATGAATTCTAGGATGGAACCCAGGTCAGACACGTACAAGGCAAATGCCTGACCTACTGTGCTATCCATCCGGCCCCTATGATGATTTCTTTAAAAATTAGTCTCATCTTGGGCACCAGATCTTTGAAATAATAAGTTCTGCTAATTTTATGTCAAACAACTTGTGTACATTTAAAGTGTTAAGTATTTTCTGGTGGAATAGTAATAGTTCAGCCTACCTTTTGGAAATCTTTCTAGAAAATTGATTAGAAGAACATTTATCAACTTAGTTCATCTACCAAGAAAGAAATGTGACAGATGAGTCAAAACAAAGGAGAAATCCATCAAATGCAGTTTAGACTTGGTTGATATATGTAAGAGGAGTGGACTTGTTTTAAATGGTTATGTTTATTGAATGTGTGTATTTATAGAATGAATTGTTTGAGAATATTTATTGAGATCTGATTGTTTAAGGTGTAGTCTCTACAGGTTTCCTTGAGTATCCCTTGAGTATCCTTAGCATGCTTCCTGAGTTTATCTGATCAATCCTTAAATAGAAATCTAGTTTTAATAATTAGGGCTGCAGGATATATGTAAGGATTAGATGAATATGCCCCAAATAGTATCTATGGGAAGGAATTAGGGCTCTTTAGCCAACCATAGCCTGGTAAAGATTTCTTAAATCCAGAATTATAGACTAAGAAAGAGAATAACTGACTTTGGGAATATTAAGCAAGGAAAAAATACAGTGCTCCAACTCACAAAACAAAATTCAGCATCTCTTTGGGTAAAAGGGGTGGTTTGGGGCCAAATCTAGTGGTACTCAGGGACATCTCTGACTCTATAATAGTGACCCTGGTGGTGGGAACAACATATATGATGCCTAGGATTCAGACCAGGGTCAGCAGAGTACAAGGCAAGCATTTTAACCCTTGTACTATGTTTCTGTCTCCTTAATTTTTTCTCTTTTTTTGGGTAAAAACAATACATTTTTGCTTAGCTAATTGATTTAGTATCATTGGTTTATAATAGTGCATGAGTATTAAAAGTACACATCTTTATACTTCGACATCTTTAAGTATTACATTTTGTCCACCACATCTAGCACTATACAATTGATTCTTTTTTTCCTCCATTTTACCTGTTGTTCAGCCTCCTGCCCTTCATAAACATCAGTTTTTTGCCAGAATCTAAAAAGTTGATTTGTGTTTCATTAGCTTATTTGCTTTGTTTCTTTTATTGTACATGGCTAAAATCACATCGCATTTGTTTTTAATCTGTCAGTCCACGTAGCAAGAAAATATATGAAAAATAAAAATAAAAATATTCATGAGTTAGTGAGACCACCCCAGGCACTGTGTTTCTAACCCCTTAGGCATATGGGTCTGATGAAGTAGGGTAGCAGTGGAGAAATAATACACCAAGCAGTCAGAAAATTAATTGGAATTAGTCTGCTTTACTTCATGGCTTCTCTGCCATGTCCTGTCTATCAGCCATGTGCTCTCTTCCCCATGTGCTCTTTCTGCCATGTGATATCTATGTGCCATGTGCTTTCTCCCCAGCACAGACCCTTTTCTTTTTTCCTTTCTTTTCTTTTTTGTTTTGTTTTGTTTTTTGGGGGTCACACCCGGCTACTCCTAGCTACTCCTAGGTAGCTAGGGGCTACTCCTAGCTCTATGCTCACAAATCACTCCTGGCAGGCTTTGGGGGACCATATGAGATGCCAGGATTCGAACAACCATCCTTCTGCATGCAAGGCAAATGCCCCACCTCCATGGTATCTCTCTGTCCCCTGGATCCTTTTCTTTATTATCCAGAATCCCTCCCACTAGGGTTGAGGTAAGCCCTGTCATCCAGGTGAGCTTCTACATACCAAAAGAAGAGGTTGGGAAAAAGGAAGTTGGGGCAGGGGATTCACTTTACAAATATACTCAGTTGCCCCCCCAAAAGACAAAATGATCTTTATATCCCTCAAAAAATACTCAACTAACTGTAAAATTCGTTAACCTTCAAAAAAGTGATTTTGTTTTAGACTCCCAGAGGACTAGAACTCTTTTTGTGTCTTTTTCAGTATTTCAATGTTTTTAAAGAGGAACTAGGATGAAATGAAAGTTTAGAACAGCTAGAACAATGACAGCAAGTCATTGTGAGGAGGAAGAGAATGGTTGGTCGAATTTGGGAAGGGCTGATGAATGCTTGTCTCAACCCAGTTTCATCAAACATTGACTATGTGCCTTATTGTCTTTGTATCACCTTCGTGCCTCTATTCCCCCCCACCCCCGACTGCATTTTCAGAAAGGAGCTCATCGCCAAGCTGGATCAAGCGGAAAAGGAAAAAGTAGATGCAGCTCAGCTGGCTCGGGAATTCGAGGCCCTGACGGAAGAGAACCAGACGCTAAAGTTGGCTCAGTCGCAATGCGTGGAACAACTTGAGAAGCTTAGAATACAGTACCAAAAGAGACAGGGCTCCTCCTAACTTTAACAATTCAATATGAGCTTAAGAGGTTGGCGAAAGCGATGGGCTTGCCAGAAGAGTTTTATGTCCAAGGGATAGTAAGATCAATTCTTTCTCTGCATCACTCACTTGGTGAACCTATCTCATAAGTTCAATGCTTACCAGATCTAGTTTGAGGGAAAAGATGTCTTATTTTCAGTGAGATAAAGTTTTACAACCATTTATGTTTTCCGACATCACAATTATTTACCAATAAATTTTTTTTATGTTGAGGGGATAATATCATTTTGTATATCCTGGGAGAAAACCCTAAAGATAAGTCTATTGTCTGCTTCCACTAAAGATCAGAAGTTGGACATCTTGAAGTCAATAGGGTGCTCACAGCCAAGCCATATCTGCATAGTTTTGACTCTCATGTCTTTTCTATTTCAACTGTCCCCACATCTGAACCGTCAGAAACTTCTCCTCATGTATTTATGTTCACCAGAGTTAGAGTTAATCCCTCAATGATTGATTGTACTAAGAATAAATGGCCGCATGTCATAAAAGCTTTCTCACAAAAATATTAGCTGAAAGCATGTTTACGCCAAATGCACACTGCCAGTGCTGACTAGTTGTTGTAACGAAAAGCAAAGAAGGCTGCATTTCTTCATGCCACCTTCCTGCCTTTGCTTGGGTGTGTTCTGGGGGTCTGGGAGAAATGGGAAAGTATTGCTTGGAAATGGCTTTGGTGAATTCTCATGAAGAGATCCAGAAAGATCATCACAATGATGTTATTTTAGGTTTGATTCAAGGGGTTGTTTTGATCAGTAATAACCAGTTGGAATATATTAGTAAGTTCCAGCTAAAAATAACTTTCTTTATTCTGCCTATCACCACATTTCCCCCAAATTGATCTCTTGGTTTTATGTTCATTTCTATTCATGTAACTTCTTTTTCATTAAACATGGATCAAAACTGTCAGTTCCTAGTCGTCTCTTTCTTTATCCTCCATTGGCTCACCCTAATCAAAATCAGTTCTTCATTTCATTTCACACATGTTCACCTCCAATAAGCAGCTTTATTTTTAAAAATAAAAGCCCTCAAAATAGAAAGAAAACAAAAGACACTGTAAGCTTCCTTAAAGACTGTAGTGTCTCATATAACCTCCAGCTCTAGCTTGCTCTTCAGCTATATCTTGGACATGTGTCTCACTTGTCTCTATGTTTCTTTGCTTGCCTATTTTCATTCTGCAGAAGCTGTATTCTCTCTCAAACATACATTTCCCCCCCCAAGTCTTTCTAATTAAGTTTCAATAAAAACTATCAATAAAACCTTAGAAATAAGTTTCTAAGTATGCTTCAATAAAAACCACCTTGCTTCCCACTTACACATAAAACCGCATCCAGTTCTATTGCAGAATAAGATTTATTTGTATCTTTAGGATAAACATAACACATCAATTGACTAAAAAAAATACGTATCCTGGGTTTTTACTAGTTATTATCAACTAGGAGTGGTTTTACCACAGTGAACATATGGCAAAATTTAGGGACAATCTTTTATTATCATAGGAGGAAGGGATTACTGGCATCTAGAGGCCAGAGACACTCCTAAAAACTAATGCATAGAACTCTATCCCTCCACTGGAACCCTGGTCAATATGCCCTGGGCTGGAGTTATTGAAGGGCAGTTTGAGCAAATGGCAAGGGAACGCTTATCTCTGGAACACAGGTTTCTTGCTGTGTGGTATGGAGTCCAAGAGATTATAAACATCTGATCCTTGAATTACTCATTTGCAAAATGAGGCTCTTTTGTTTGTTTTATATTAAAGCAACATCCTTTGATAAGAACGGAGCTGTTTATGTGTTTTAGGGGCACACTCTTATCATACCCTGCCCATCACCATGTACTAGTATCATCCACCATCACTCTCTATGACTCTTCCTTTTTCTCTTCTCCTACTTTATAACCTCAGTTCAGTCTGTGACCAGAGTTTGTTCTCAGTGGATGTATCCATGAACTTGCCTTGTTCCTTTACATGCCCATCATTGAATAAACTCCTCCAGTATGCGTCTTTCCCCTTCTGAAATTTCTCTGAGCATGATGTTCTTTCCTTCCATTCATGTTGTGGCAAAAGGCAATATTTCAGCTGTTTTTTTTGTAGCTGAGTATTATTCCATTGTGCATTTATACCACAGCTTCATCTCCTCACCTATCTCTATATACTTCAAGATACTTCCTTGAAGTATATAGAACTATTGAACTATTGAAAATAGTTCTGTCAATAAAAATAAATACATGATAGTATAACTAACAAAAAGTCTTATGCACAGCTAAAGAAACCATCATCAAAAACTAAAAAAGATTCCCAAGTTTTAATATTCTGTGAACCTGTTTAACCTAAACTTACTTTAAGATCTGAAGAAAAGTGAAAGTTCCTATTACCCTGATAGAACCTATTTTTTAAAGTAAGCCCAAGACTTATGAAGGCTTAAAAAATATGATGTTTAATTCTTCACGAAGTTAATGCAAATAAATGTTAAAGGAGTGGGTGGAAGAAGGGTAATTCACATAATCTTTAAGTAAAGGTATTAGTGTTTGGTCACTGGCCTTCAGAAGAGGGTTACATAAACTCATAGAAATGAAGTACACATAGTTCCTTATATACAATGGTGCCAGGGACATATAATTCTTCAAGTCTTTTGGCTCTATAGAATGAAAATAAGATAATTGGGTCAATGTATTTGCCTGCCAGTGATATTATGAAGTCACAGTGTTAATCATTTTTAAATATATGCTTATAACAACCTAAAATTGTACTGTTTCCAAAAAGTATGTATTCACAAGTTAAATGTTGGAATATCCTGCTTTTACCCAAAACAAAGGCATTCCCTAGTTTCCTCTTTCCTTTTCACCTATCTTTTTGACATATAAAAGTAGATTGGCTAGTAGGTACTTTTGTCTCTCACTCAACCCTCCCACTCCCAGTGGGGATTTGAGCTGGTAAATAAAGAGGGTTTGATCTGGCTGGCCCAGAGAGATCACAGGCCAGAAACCACTTGACTCTAGAATTCTCTCCCCTTTGCCTGCCCTGGTTTGTTTGTTTATTCCTTTATTTATTTATTTATTGGTTTTTGGGTCACACCCGGCAGCACTCAGGCATTACTCCTTGCTCTATGCTCAAAAATCACTTCTGGCAGGCTCAGGGGACCATATGGGATGCCGGGATTCAAAACACCGTCCTTCTGCATGCCAGGCTAACACCCTACCTCCATGCTATCTCTCTGGCCTGGCTTGGTTTATTAATTCATCATGGCTACCCTGCTTCAGACCAGCTCACCTGGGGTGGAAATACAGCATGTGGATTTATTTACATTTAAAATCAAACATTTCTCTTTGTGTGTATAAGTGTATTTTAAGCAGACTTCTTTCTATTCCTATATTTGAGAACACCATCTATTATTGTCAGATAAGGCAAAAGGTAAGTTTTCTAGTTCGCCTTATCCTATTCATTTAACACATTAATCTTATTTCCAATATACTATCTAGTCAATAAAAATTATTTAATAATAATTTATCTTAAAATTTATGAATTCTTGATATTAGCAGTGATGTAAATGTTAGAACCAAAAAAATAAGTACAGAGGGGCCAGAATGATAGCACAGCAGATAGAGTGATTGCTTTGCATGCAGCCGACTTGGTTTTCATTCTCAGCATCCCATGTGGTCCCCAGAGCCTTCCAGGAGTGACTTCTGAACACAGAGCCAAGAGTTACAACTGAGTGCTGACAAGTGTAGCTCAAAAGCAATATATATTATTATATTATTATATATATAATTATTTATATGACATCTAAATAATTATATATATAGATATATATGGAACTGGATAGAGACAGATATCTGGAACTGGATAGAGAGTATAACAAGTAGGGCACTGGAGGCAAAGAGGACCAAAAACACTTAGCACTGAAAGTGCTTAAGCACCTTCTATCTGATAGAGATGGGAACACAAAATTTTTTATACTGCAATGGGATCTTATAGCCTAAACACTTGGTATAATGTCTTGGCTTAGACTCCAGTTTATTGGACATTGATCATTCACCCCTGAACCATGGATACCATCTATGGAAACAAACATGGTTTCCTATAGCACCAGGAAAGCAGATTCTACCAAGGAAGGCTTCACTACTGCCTTGGCACTGACCTACTCCAAAGACAGTTCTAAAGTCACCCTGACAACTGGGCAACAGCAACAGCCTTCTTTTAGGGCAGAATTCTCTGCAATGCTAACTGATGGTGAGACAGAACCAGAAGACACTACACACAACCTAAACTTAGACATAGGACCTGTACAGAAACCAGGATCTATAACTACAGAAACCTTATAGCAACTATACTGTGTTGGTGAAGAGCTGACCACAAAGAATGACTATGGAGTTGGACAACCTAGTATGTATGGTACCTTGAGTTGGTCTTATGCCAAAATATTTCAGGGGCAACAGCTCCCTGTTTTTTAGACCAAAGGTCTTTCTTTCCAATTTCTTCCATATTTAGTTGTGTATATGCCACACACATATTCTTTTTTTTAATTCAATTTTTATTTTTTTAGTGTACCCTATCTCTAAAGAATAAAAGGGGGAAGCATACTAAACTTTCACTATTGTATTAATAACTTTGATAATAAAATAATTTTCACAAATATAACTGCTAATGAACTCTTTCCCTTTCTTTTTCATCATTTTTAATTCTCTATTTGCTTTTTATTTCTTAATAACATTTTCCTGTTATCCTGAAACAAGTGTATTATGATCAGTTATGTCAACTATGTGATGCATTTTATTCAAATAAATTTAAAAAAAATTGGGGGTCATGCCCAGTGGTTTTCAGAGGTTACTCCGGGAAGTACTCAGTGATCACTCCGGGAAGTACTCAGTAATTCATAAATATTTATGGAATGCATATATTTTGACAGACATTCTAGAAGTTTCCAAGGACACAACAGTGAACTGAAAACAGTGCTGTGCTCCAGAAACCCTTCATCTGGTAAGGGAAGTAGGTATTTGTCTGAATCCCCTCATGAGAGGGTCTAAAAATATGCTCAAAATCTGCTAAACAGGTCAAGTGTAACTTTGGTCTCCTGTAGTGTGGGTTAAATAAAGACTTGTTTGTAAGAGTCAAGTAGATGCATCAGTGTGTGATATCAGGAATAGATCCTCAAAGACATTGGAATTTCTTCCCTACATGTTCCCTATTGAAGTACTTGCTCTGGGCATGAGTCAGCCACCTTATGAAGAAGAGACTGAAAACAGTGAGGAACCCAACTGAAACCACACCAGTAATCTTGGAAGCAGATTCTCCAGCCCCAGGAAAGACTTCAGTTGCTGCAAGTTGGCTGATACCACCCTAGTAACCTCATAAGATACTCCAAGCCAGTACTTCTCTGCCAAGCTAATTCTGAAGCTCAATTGATGTGTGAGAAATTTGAACTAAGAAATGCTGCTCATTGGAAGTCACTAAGTTGGGGATGATTTTTGAGGGTGCAGCAACAGATGAGTAGAAAAACTAACAAAGAAACAAATAAATATGGTCAGAGTCAAACACAAAGGCAATAAAATGAATGACAATCCATTAAATGGGAATTTGAGTTGAGAGGGAAGACTAGTTTTCATGAAAGGGGTCACACTACCCCTTGGATAAGTTAGAGTGACAGAGGTCAAGATGAAGGAAGGAGTCTAGACAGTAAAATATGTGCAGAGGCATTGTGCCATGTTCCAGGGCTTGAGGGAAAGCTAGTGTGGATGAATAAAAAGAGTCTAAAGTATATTGGATTGGATGAGACTGAGAATAAGGCAGGAACTTGAAGATGAAATAAAAAGTTTAGACCTCAGGCTTGGGAATTGCTCAGAGTGTTGGAATGTCCCCCTACCTTATAGAATGCCCAGATTCTAGTCCTGACATCTATTACTGACATCAGGCCCTGGAAGCTTCTAACACTTTTTGGCCTAAGAAATATAGGGTCAAGTTTCATGTGGAATAGTTCCAGGCTTTCTTGAAAATTGTTCCACAAAATAACCTGACCATAATTCTGAACAAAATGGGAAACTAGTAAAGGGTTTTAAACACAGGATTTACATATGCATGTTTTCTTCCTACTGACCATGATCACCCATCTACATGGTTTTTCACTATAGCCCCCTGCCATAATTCTGGGTCCATATGGAATTAACATCTTCAATTGCTTTTTTGCATTTTTAATTTGAAGATAAGAGGTTTGACTATACAGCATATCCATGTTAGTTGGTTTCAGAGTAATGGGGGTAAAAGTGGTTTTAAGAAAGGACACTAGTGGTTTATTTTATTTTAATTTTTAATTGAAACCATTGTGATTAATAAAGTCCTTCAGAGTTGGGTATCAGACATACAATGTTTCAGGGCTAATCTAACCACCTGTGTCTACCTCCTTCTACCAACGTTCCCAGAGTATTTTCCATGCCACCACGCCTGTCCCCAGCCTGCCAGTATAGCATATTCATTTTAATTTTATTGTTAGAATTTGGGTCTCATGATTCCATTGTTGTTGACTCTGGCTTAGATATTTAGTTCTGTCATTTCTTAATACCACTAATGCACCTGAGACCTCTTGGCCCTGTCCACATCCTTTCATATTAGTGTTTTTTTTCCTCCTTCACTCAATTTCTTTCCATTTCCTAGAATACTAGTGGTTTTAAGAAAAAACTACTAGCCATTGCAAGCCATGCTTTGACTAGATTTTACAAATTTTTCGGTTAACTTTAAAATGTACACTGTGAAAAATAATTGATACAGATGAGATGCCTCCTTTATCAATTTAAATAATTTAGAGACCATTGAATCAAGAATTATGTTGGTGGGGTTAGAAAGATAACACAGAGGGTAGGGCATTTTCTTGGCATGTTTAGTTCCCGGCATTCCATATGGTCCCCCAAGCCTGTCAGGAGTAATTTCTGAACACAGAGCCAGGAGTACTATGGAGTATGCTCCCCCAAATGAAATTGTTAGAGGGAGAGACACTAAAGACTCGGAGGAGGAAGGAATGGAAGAAAAACATTTGTGGACAGTGAAGAAGGTAAGTTTGAATAATAATTATCAGAAATAGGCAATCGGATCTTATAAAATAGAGAATCTAACAGAGACTAAATAACCACAAAGTCTCACTTTAAAATCTTTAGATTCTTTGAATACCCTTTGGTTCTAACATCTTTGGTTATATATACATAACTTATATATATGTTTTGGGGCCACTCCTATCTGCTTAGAGGTGAACTTCTAGTCAAACTGGGGATCCTATGTTGTTCTGGTCATGGAATCTGGATCACCAGCATGCAAATCAAGGACCTTAACTGCTGTACTATCTCTGGTTCACATTCTAGACTTTAATACACTGAAAATGTATTATTTTCAGATAATTATAAACAGATACTGTCTGAAATGTTTTTTGTTCCAAGAAAGGTTCTATGGAGGCTGGAGAAGGTAGTTCATGTGCCTTGCACTAATTTGGGTTCTATCAATACCTACCAGAAGTGATCCCAGAGCCAAGAATAAGCCCTGATCACCATCAAGTATGTCCCCTTCCCCCTAAAGAAATCAAAAAAAGGCTTTACTGGCACATGAAAAATGTTCCACATTACTAATTATCAGGGAGACGCAAATCAAAACAGCAATGAGATATCATCTCACTACACAGAAACTGGCACACATCACAAAGAACAGGAAATACCAGTGCTGAAGTGGATATGGAGAGTAAGGGACTCTTTTTCACAGCTGCTTGGGCATGTCAATTAGTCCAGCCTTTTTGGAAAACAATAAGGATATTCCTCAAAAACTGGAAATTGAGCTCCCATATGATCCAGCAATAACACTTCTAGAGATATACTCAAGGAACACAAAAACACAATGCAAAAATGTCTTCTGCATTCCTGTGTTTATTGCAGCACTATTTACAATAGCCAGAAAAAGGAAACAACCCAAGTGTTCAAGTACAAATGCATGGAAACTGTGGCATATCTACACAATGGAATACTATGCAGCCATTAAGAAAAATGAAGACATTGAGTTTGCTTATACATAGATGGACATGGAGAATTTTATGACAATGAT
>PVKC010005943.1:0-32040 GCA_004027635.1 Crocidura indochinensis | reverse complement strand
CGAACCGATGACCTTTTGCATGAAAGGCAAATGCCTTACCTCCATGCTATCTCCCAGGCCCCACATGGGAGCTCACTTTAAATGGAGAAAATGTCTAGTCTGAAAACATTAGTCTAAGATTTGCTCCTCTATAAATCACTATTGAAAGCCAATGTTTTGATTTGGTACTGAAAATGATCTTGTTGGAGTGAAAATTATCACTATGGTATAAAACATTACCCAGACAACAACAATAAAAGATTTTATTGTGTTAAAAATTAAAAGTACTGGGGCCGGCGAGATAGCATGGAGGTAAGGCATTTGCCTTCCATGCAGAAGGACGGTAGTTTGAATTCCGGCATCCCATATGGTCCCCTGAGTCTGTCAGGAGCGATTTCTGAGTATAGAGCCAGGAGTAACCCCTGAGTACTGCCAGGTGTGATCCAAAAACCAAAACAAAACAAAAATTAAAAGTACTGTTTTGATTTTCCAAATAGTAAATCTATTGCCTTCATTGGATTTGTACTTTATGATTTGATATGCTGTACTTTGGGTTGGGTATGGTAACTGAAAAAGTCATTACTGAAACAAAAAGACTGTTAAGAAAGTCAATACATTGATAAATGGTTACAAATATAGTTGCCATGTAAAAACGCTTGTACTATCTATGCATTATATATGATATATAAGCATTAGAAAATGTATATATAAAGTATCTGCTTAGGTGTCTATCTGTATATAGACACATTTTTTTGAGCATCTGGCAGTGCTCAGAGCTTACTCCTGGCTCTGCACTCAAGGATGACTTTAGGGGGATCACATGAGATGCCAGGGATCTATCCCAGCTCAGTTTTGTGCTAAGCAAGTGCACTGCCCATTACAGCATTGCTCTGGCCCTATGTGTGTGTATATATTTGAAGTGAATATCTAAAGGTTTCATTTGGCATTGCATGAAAAATTTCCTGTAACTAAAGTGAAAGCTTTGTACTCCCCTGTGACTCCCCTCTGTAATTTTTAAAAAATATACTTTATTTAAACACTGTGGTTTACAAGGTCCATCATAATACAGACATATTTTTATTCACAGTTACAAAGTTGTTCATGATTGAGTTTCAGTCATATAGTGTACCACAAATTACCAATGCCCCAATTTCCCTCCTGGTCACCCGATCTCCCCTCTTTGGCAGACCATTTCCTCCTCCTGCTGTTTCTTCTCCCCTTCTCCCACCCCTCCTCCTCTTCCTCCTCTGTTTTTCCCTTTTAGACACTGTGGATTGCAACACTATTATTGAAGTAATACTATCTATATCAATTTATCTCCTTTCAGCACCCAGGTCTTGTTTAGAGTTATCATTTTCAACTATCATTGACATAGTGGTCTCTTCTCTATCTTCATTGCACTCCCCCACTCTTTGTGGCAAGCTTCCTACCATGGACTGGTCCTCCTAGTCCTCATCTCTATTGTCTATGGCTATTATTGCCATACTATCTTTTTTAAGTATTCTACAAATGAGTGAAATTATTAAATTTCTATCCATCTCCCTCTGACTCATTTCGGTTAGCATGATACTCTTCATATACCTCCATGTATAAGAATTTTATGACTTTATTTTTCCTAACAGCTGTATAGTATTCCATTGTGTAGATGTACCACAGTTTCTTTATCCACTCATTTGTTCTTGGGCACTTGGATTGTTTCTAAACTTTGAGTATTGTGCTGCGATGAATATATTAATCCAGAAGGATTTTCTGCATTGTGAATTTGGACTTCTAGGGTATATGAACAGAAGATGGAAAAAAATCCTCTTTGTGACTTTTGTTTCTCATTTTTCCTATGTTTTCCCTGTCTTGGGTGGGAATCTTGAGGTGCCAGGCCCTTTACCTATTTTTGTTTGTTTGTTTGGTTTTTGGTTTTTGGGCCACACCCAGTGACGCTCAGGGGTTACTCCTGGCTATGTGCTCAGAAGTCACTCCTGGCTTGGGGGACCATATGGGACACTGGGGGTTCGAACCGTGGTCCATCCTAGGCTAGAGCAGGCAAGGCAGGCACCTTACCTCTAGCGCCACCGCCCGGCCCCATCCCTTTACCTATTTTTAGTAATGGGGAATCTCAACATTATCTTCCTCAGAGAGGAAGGAGCTCACCTAAGTCAGAGGAAACTTTTCATGGTGTCAGAAATCAAAACAGAAGTCTTTTCTCTATGGTCCTGGTTAAATGGTATAGACTCTATAGAGGGTTGTTAATGCCTATTTGGAACCAAGGACTTGTGAGACTTAAACATACAAACATATCTGTTGGAAGTTTTATTCAAACATAGCTTCTAATGAATAGTTTGAGGGATAATCTGGCCTCCAGACTATTCTGGAAGTCTGATCAACTCCCCACACTTGAATAAAAAAAAGAAATCCAGGCTCTTCTGTGGAGGAAGGTATTGAAGTGAATTGACAAAAAGCCTCAGCAAGTTAGAATAAGGTGAAGCTGGCAAGACAATTTCCTGCCCATCTCTGAATTCTCTGCCAATGTACTACACCTCATTGCTGATTCCTACTGAATAGGAGTGAAATTTGGGGAATACCTAAGGGATAAGGACAAACCCTTTTATAGTTGTTAAGGATTCATGGTGGCTTCAATTCACGGGATGAATAGATCAGAATAAGAGTTCTCCCATTTCCAAGTTCAATCTACATAAATCAGGTGTATGAAAACAACTGAGCATAATATACAGATATCAAATGTAGAGACCTAGAGAAAAGAATTATGAAATAGAAACAGCAAATTGTCTCATTCCCTCAGAACTGAATAGTTAAAGAGAAAACAAACACATCAAGAGCAAGTGGATTTTGTATTCTAATGCTACTAAGACTACAGAAGCTCTATCATTACTACAGCTACTAGATGATATAAATAAATCTGCCTTCATATCTTCTTAGAGCTCAATCAGAATATTGAGATTTCACCCCGTTTTTCAGATTCTTTTCAGCTTCAGAGGTTTATAGAAGGCAAATACTTGGGTTTCCATTTTCATTTTATCATGGGCTTCAAAAAGTCCTGACTAAGTAAAACTATAATTTAATCAAGACTAGTGGAGACTGGAAAAAAAAGATACTGGCACTGTAAGATCAAAGTAACAGAAACTGTACTTAGCTGTCAAATAGGAAAGACTTACGTAATTCTAATAGTCCCCTAACATCTTCAGATCTACTGCTGGAAAATAAGCAAGCTATATATATTTTCCAGTTTCATAGGGAAATAATTTGGCAAGAGAGATAAGACTGTAAGATTAACGTCCACTAATACGTTGAGTACCCAGTTTCAGGACCAAACAGAACTTTGTCCCAATTACTTAGCTGCTTGTGGGGATTAAAAGTATATTTAAGGGGCTGGAGGGATAGCATGGAGGTAAGGTGTCTGCCTTTCATGCAGAAGGACAATGGTTTGAATCCCGGCATCCCATATGGTCCCCTGTGTCTATTAGGGATGATTTCTGAGCGTAGAGCCAGGAGTAACCCCTGGAACACTGCCGGGTGTGACCCAAAAACAAAACAAAAAACCAACCAACCAAACAAAAGTATAATTAATCCATATCGAGGGACTAGAAGGCTTGTTCACTGAGAAAGGTTGATAGGAAGGGAACCAAGACTACTGAATAAATAAAACATAGAGCCCATGGTCAGAGGGAAAAAATGAGATGGAGGGGTGTGATGATTATGGTGGTGATGGTGATGGTGAAGGGTGTAGCAAGGTGCTGGCTGCTGCCGGAGTGAGAGAGCTGCCAAGATGAATCAACCAGGTCCCTGCCCTCCAGCTGCAGAAGCCATTCCACCCACCCACTGCACAAACATCACCAACCAAGCTCACCTCCTAGTGTTGTTGCAAGAGTGGAAATGCTCACACACCAGCCTGGGCCTAGAATACAGGTGAGGTCCTGAGCTTGTCTATCCAAGTCAGTATTTTTTGAATAACCTACTCTGGAGAGGTTCACCTTGCTTTTGCGATTTGAAACTGCAAGGCCAACTTCTAACAGCAACTGGGAGTGTTCTTATTCTATCTGTGCTGTTGCATAACTCTTGACTTACCGTGGCTAAACAAATGTCCTTATAAACCCTGAAACTCACACCCACACAAACACATCTTGGAGTAGCTCTCACAACCCAACACTGCTGTGCCTTTGGGCTCACATCTGCCTGAGGAGAGAGAGCAAAGAGTGGGTGGGTTTCTGTTTCTTTGGTTCATTTCCTTGGCCAAAATATGATAGAGATAGAGAAATTACTCTGAGGGTAGTTTGCAGCCTTTCAAAGCTCTGTGGCATTCTTCACACCATCTTCTGATACCAGGATGTAGAGCAGCTTTTATAAAACTGAGAGTTGGGAGGATTAAACATCTGGCTAACTTTGTAATGTGACTGAATCAGGAGGGAAACACCCTTTAATATCTGTCACTCTCAATTTGTCCCTGCTGAAAACAGGTGGATTCATACCCTTAAATGGGTTTTTAATAATTCAGCAGCCATTTATATTTGTGGTTACTATGAATGATTAATTTGAGTCTCTTCAATCAAATATGATTGCTTTCTTGTGCAAGTCATTGTGTGTATGTGGGAAGCAGAAAAACTGCATTGGGAATAGAAGTTACAACCCATCTATGAATGATATTTGAACCTATGGGTTTCTACCAGGAGTAGTTATGTCTAAAACATCTAGGATATATATATATATATATCATATATATATATATATATATATATATATATATATATTGGTTTTTGGGTCACACCTGGCAGCGCTCAGGGGTTACTCTTTGCTCTGCACTCAGAAATCGCTCCTGGCTGGCTCAGGGGACCATATGGGGTGCTGAATCACCATCCATCCTGGATCGGTGAATGCAAGGCAAAAGTCCTACTGCTCTGCTATTTCTCCAGCACCTAGGATTATTTTATTTACAGATAACTGCAGTTTTTTAACCTCATGGAAATCAAGTGAGAAACAGCAATGCTTATTTTTTTAGTTGTTAAAACGGAGTTCCAGGGGCCGGAGAAATAGCATAGAGGTAAGGCATTTGCCTTTCATGCAGAAGGACGGTGACTCGAATCCCGGCATCCCATATGGTCCCCTGTGACTGCCAGAGGCGATTTCTGAGCATAGAGAGCCAGGAGTAACCCCTGAGCACTGCCAGGTGTGATGCAAAAAACCAAAATAAATAAATAAATAGATAGATAGATAAATAAATAAATAAAATGGAGTTCCAATAAATTTAAACAAAATAAAACAAGGAAAAAGAACACTAGAAATTAAATTCATAATCGCCAACTCTGAAATCTGCAGTTAGAAAACACCAGATTATTTTTCACTTATTTATCAAGTTATTTATCAAGCTGATGGAAACAGGAATTTGGAGAAGCTCTGGGAATTTGTAACATGAGAGTCCATGCCTCCAAAAACTTGTATATCAATGGTGATCAGCTTGAAGGGTAGAAAAGAACAGAATAACAAGTGTGACTTGATTGCAGGGTGAAAGAAACTCTTATCTACTGCTAATAGGAATGCCTATTCAGTTTAATCTTGTTGAAGCAGTATGGGCGCTTCTCAAAAAAATCAAAACTAAACTTCCATATTACTCAGAAATCCCACTTTTTGACATCTACCCCAAAGGCCCCAAAGTATAATTTTAAGAATACATTACATTCCTATGTTCTTTGAGGCACTATACTCTATACTCGGGTCTGGAAACAAGAACAGATGACTGGTTAAAGAACCGTGGCAAATGTACACATTGGGATAATGCAATTTACCACTACATGGATGGATCTGGGTGCAATCATGCCAAGTGAAGTCAGTCAGAAAGAGAGGAATAGGTACTGTATGATCTTTCTCATATGTAGGTTATATATTAAGAAATATATTAAGTGAATAATAGTTAATGATAGTAGAACCAAAGATCTGATTTACAGAATTGAACTTACCAATGTGAGTGAAGGGTGGGTGATTGGGAGTGGGCCTTGAGAAATGGTGAAGGGAAGTGGACACTTTGGTGTTGGAACCCTGTATGCCTGAAAACCTATCATGAGCAGTATCATAAATCATGGTACTTCAGATTTGAAAAAGTTAAGTAAAAATAGATTTTTTCTAAATAATAATAATAATAAGCACATTTTGAAAATATAATGCAGAAAACACTGAAAAACAATCAAGTCAGAAAGACAAAAACAAGAAGTTAAACAGCTCTCCAGCAATTAAACCATGAAGTATAACCACAGGTTAGACCCTACTACACTAAAAGGGTCTCAGACCACTGGGATTTTACCATTTTGCTTTTAAGTATTACCCATTCTGGTCAGCAGTGATATTTCAACAGGCTAAAGTATATACAAGGCATGTAGGAGGTCCAGATTCCATCCCTCTACAGCCTCTCTTTTATTATTTTATTTTTATATTTTTATTTAAACACCATGATTACAAACATGATTGTAGTTGTGGTTCAGTCATACAAAGAAGACCTCCCTTCACCAGTGCAACATTTCCACCAACAATGCCCCCCCTTTATTTGAGACAGAATAGCCTCTCTTTTAAATGAAGTGCTTTCTCTCCAATATCTGTGTTCATGCATGTCTTAACCTAAAGTGCTGTGAACAACCTCCTTTGGAAATAGGCTATTAGAAGATGCAATCAAGAACGGTGATTAAAATGGGCCCCAGTGCAACTATAGGTACCTTTAGAAGAAGAAACACGGAGAAAATACACAAACATAATGACATTTGAGGATGAAGGCAGTGACTGGCATCTCCAAGCCAAGGTTTGTGGGAAATCTCCAGACTCTGGGAAGAGATGACAGTATGCTTCTTCCTTTTCAGAAAGGAAGAACTGGGAGCAAGAACCAAACAAGCTTCTGTGGTTTTAAGCCACACTTACTTAAGGTAATTTGCTTTGACAGTCCTTGAAAGTTACTACCTTAATCTAGACTTGCCCCTAAAGTACCACCTACATCAAAGAACTGGAAGGGATTTTGTTCAGTTCCTGCATGGGGCTCAGGGCCAAGAGAGATTGGCAACCATTTGTTCTGGACTCCTCCATGAATCAGGGTTAGGATCTAGGTGTTGAGGCTCTGGCTATGCTCATGATACATCTCTTTTCAATGCTGCCAGTGAGTCACCAGCTGGGGACACGCCTGTGCCTACCTCTTAAGGCCCTGTAGAGTTACCTTAACTTCATGCAAACACCAAGAGCATATGCTTTGAAGATCCAGAAAGTTTCTCAACATATCTCCATACCCTCTCAGACTCAGCCTGTTCCTTATTTATAATGAAGAGTGTGACTTGGAGATCACTATTCATTCAAGATCCGAATGAACTTGAAGTAACTTAACTCAGTATTGAATGTATAGTTGGTGTCCAATAAGCTTTGGGTTTTTGGGGGGGCCAATATGGTGATGCCCAGGACTTAGTTCTGGCCCTGCTCACACTCCTGACTATCCTGGCATGCTCAGGAAACCAGGTATGATACCAAGGATTGAATTGCACTTGGTCACATGCAAAGTTAGTGTTAAACCCCAGTACTAGATCCTGATTGCTGGTAAGCTTCAGCTTTCTGTTTTAATTCCAATTATTTTGGGTAACTACTACTTGCATGGATCACTTTATCCCTTTGAACTTACCTTTGCCCTTTTCATTCACAATGACTTGTCCATTCTCAGTGCTTCACAGGAGGCCCACAGCACCATAAGCCAACAGTGCCCTCCTTGTTTTATAGAACTTTTTTCCCCAACCTGCTCCCCTAAAGACTAAACCATCATCATCTGAGATCAAATCTTATTTTCACCTATATTTTCTGCCCTGTCACACACTAGAAGTCTTGCCTGCAGTTTTCTGTGAGGCAATGAACACCAGATGATAAACTCCTTGAAGGGCAAGACCTTGTGCCTCTTTACAGCAACTAGCAGTGAGGGACACATTCAGTTAATATTTGTGACTGAATAGCTAGGATTCTGTCCATTTATTTGCACAGCCAGGCTGAAGATATGCTAGATCTACATGTCTGGAGAGAAGCTAAAAAATAAGAGAGCAGCTAATGCTCAGATTGCATAATATCCGCAGAAGATATTTGAAAATCTTCAAGCATTTACCACACAGGTTTCATTTCATTTTTCCTTTTTTTACACTACCTTCTGAGAAGTAAGAACTGCTAGAACTTGAGATTTTGAAATGAAAACCCCGTTAGTTAAGTGGTAAAACAGGGCATGATGGAGGAACCCAAAGAGCAATGGAACTGCATATGACTGTGGCCACGATAGAGAGCAAGCCTTGTGTGGCGCCCAGACCATTCACACACAACTCCAACCTTTTGGGGGACAGTAAGAGTGGGACCAAGGGCATTTTCACTGAGGGGTCAGGAACAGAAAATTCAGTTGCGTCATGAGAAGTCTGTTTAATGAGATCTATTCCTATGCATTTCACCATGAAGTCCCCAACATAGTCCCTCACAAAAGAAGGGGAAGTATACATACATATTTATGTGCTTACAGTCCTATGATTTTATGTTTCACTGAAGGAAAGTACCCTGGATTGAGAAGCCTGATTGAGAATGTTTAGTACCTGAACCCTAATCTGTTGTTTTTTGTTTTGTTTTGGGGTCACACCCTACTGTGCTCAGGTTACTCCTGGCACTGAGCTCAGAAATCATTCCTGATAGCCTCAGGAGACTATATGGGATGCTGTGGCTCGAACCAGGGTTCATCCCGGGTCGGCAACATAGAAGGAAAATGTCCTACCTCTGTGCTATCAGTCTGACCCCTGATCCTAATCTGGACTCGCCACTAAAGGAACATATGACCATGAACATGTGCTCTTAGGGTCTCATTTTCTCAACTCAAAAATTGGGAATAGAGTTTTTTGAAGGGCTTGTACACATCTATATCTAGAATAGTCTGAATACTTAAAAAAAAACAGCACCAAGTTAATAAGTTAATGTTCATCTTCAGAATTGGACTTAGTGGCAAGCTTATGCTAGCACAGGGATGAAAAGACAAATAAATTGGCCCCAAGACACAGCATCTTGTGGGGAAGGTAAAGTCAATATAACACAGCAAACACAAAGGTTAAGACACACAATGAGTGTAGGGACGAGTTAGGTAGAACTAAGTCATTTTCTTGCAGAAGATGGTACCTGTGTGGGTTTTTTTGGAAATGAACAGGGCCAGCCAGGGGAAAGTGGCAGAAAAAGGTATTTTCAGTAGGAAGTCCACAAACAATGGCAAGATGTCAAGAAAGTCTTACTGGCCTGGATGAGGCACAGGTTATTCTCCATAACAGAAGTGACAAGGCCAAGAGAGGTGATGAAAGAGGTAGCAGGGTAGTTAGAAATCAGATCTGAAAATCCACCTTGCTGGAGATGTGGTATACAGAAGGAATGAATCAGATACTCATCTGGAAGGTCTGAGAGAGAGAGAGAGAGAGAGAGAGAGAGAGAGAGAGAGAGAGAGAAAGCTAGGAGACTAAGGGGCTGTGAGAATGGGAGAAATGAAGGAGGCTACCAGAGACACTCCTCACTTGTATATGTATTCAATTCTGGAGGGAGATTGAAGCATGCATACGCACTGTCCTCATTCTAGAGATTCTAATGAAGGGGTTTCTTTTTTGTAGTATTTTAGAGGTAGAAGAGGGACTCCAGACAGTGCTTAGGAGGCTTTGCAGTCCCAGCCAGAGACTCTCGACCAACCCAGATAGTGGTTCAATGTGAGCATTGCTTAGGCCTTGCCATGTGGAAGATTAACCAGACTAGCCTGGGAGATCTTGGAGCCCTCCAGGTACATACCTGGAGGTGTTTGGGGGAGAACATCAGGGTGTATTGGCAGGGTCAGATTCATATAAGACTTGGGTCTTACCTGACTCAGGAACTTCTTTTTTTTGTTCTATTTTGTTTTTGTTTTTGGGTCACACCCAGCAGTGCTCAGAGGTTACTCCTGGTCTATGCTCAGAAATCACTCCTGGCAGACTCAGGGAACCATATGGGATGCCAAGATTCGATCCACTGACATTCTGCATGCAGGGCAAATGCCTTACCTCTATGCTCTTTCTCTGGCCTGGCTCAGGAATTTCTGATGCAACCAGGAGGTTGCATTATACGGAAGGCATATTTAAATCCTGGGAAGTTGGGCAGTGATATGACTGGAGTTAAGAAGGAAATAAGCTGGGAGATTAGAAAGCTGTGATCACACAATGAATTTGGGTGTTTTTGTTTGTTTTGTTTTGTTTTGGGACCACACTTAGAGGCGCGCACAAGACATATGGTACTGGGGATGAAAATCATGTGTACAGCCCTACTGAGCTCTCTCTCCAATCCCACAGAGTGAGTTTGGGAGCCAAAGAGTCCCTGAGTCTACTCAGTCCAGTGCCTTCATGTTAGCTGTGCGCCAGGCTAGCACAATGCTGTCTGTGCAGTTGTTAGGGTTCGATTGCCTGTATGAAAGAAGTAAAGGAAGCAGGAAACATTGATTTTAGTGATATAGTTGGTATAACTCAACATGGCCTAATTGATCTTATTTGATACATAATTGTATCAAAGAATGAACATTATTTACATCAGTATTTCTCAATCATAGACCATAAAGACCACAGATGAAAATCATGTAAATCGGAGGGGGCATCGTTATTAAGCAGGAGGCTAGAGGGTCCAATGGGTTAGAATAGGGGGCCACAGGAAGGAAACAATGTTGAAAGGAGCCCCAGTCTGTAATCTAAGGTTAAGAAACAGTGGCTTACATTTCTTTTGTCTTTGGAACCTGGGGAAGATTTCACACTTGTATCAGATCTCATTCTAGATCAGCTACATTTCAAGTGCTCATAGCTACTTTGTGACTATGGTCATTCTGGTCAGCACTGGCTTGAATATTCTTGCACCCTCAACCCTGCAACATCATTGCTAGCTGTATCTAATTCAATTTTCTGTTCAGAGATCCTTCTCTAGCCTGGTTGATCAAGTGACTAGCATTGACTTCCAGTAGAGCTGTTTTCTCTTCTCATGTGGTCGTTCTGATAGCTAGGCAGTTTTCTGTTTATTTAGATCCAAATTCCATGAGGGCAGAGACCACACTATCTTCTCAGTACAGTATCCCCCAGCAACTCTGCCACATTCCCAGTAATCTCTCAGCAAATATTTTCTGAATGACTTAAAGAGTCCAGATTTGTCATTTGTCATTACAGAAGCCTGTGTTTATTGGGTGGAGAGGGAGGAGCGTTAGGAAAGAGATAAGGTGGGAGACTTGACTGAAACTTCTCCCGATGAGCTCCAAGGCTGGGATGCTCAGATCCTAACTTAGAGGCGGGGTTTCTTCCCAGTGTTGACTTGGACCTGTGTGTTGATTCAGCCCCTGGCTTATCCGGTTCTAGGAGAAACCTTGCCACCAAGTGGCACTTCTGCCTGGCACCAGTAGATGGGGCAGTGTCATTTAAACAAAAATAAATAAAAAAGCATAGTAAGCTGTTAGAATGCAGGCCCTAATTCCTTTCCCAATTCAACGGTAGAACTGCTCTCAATTGAGGGTCTGTGGTGTGTGGAGGCTCATATGTGAAGCTACTTGATTCTGAGCGTGGTGAGGGTGGGGGGATTAGCCAGCTCCCCTCTAGGTGAGGCAGGCCCAGAGGCAAGCTAGATCTGACTCCTAGGAGTCTGTTCTGTGCCTGGCTTCTGGCTTTGAGCACTGGTGAACGGCATGAATCACTCATGGTCCCATGTGCCTGAACCCTTTACGTCCTAAGATTGAAAACAAGCTTATTAAGAAGAGAAGCCAGGTGTGGCAGAGATCAGGGCATGAGGTGACTGTAGGCAGAGTTTCAGGGCCCTTAGTGGTGGCTGAAAGGCTGGCCGGACCTGCTTGGGCCCATAGCTTGGCCATTGCTTTCCCTGGCCCGGCTAAGGCTCATGACAGTTACCCTTGCAAGAAGCTGAGAGCTCCCCTCATAGTTTCCTCTTCCACCCCCTCCCCTTCGTCTTCGTCCTCCTTGTCCTCCTCCACCTCTTTCCTCCACCTTTCTGACCTCTGAACTTGTGTACAATTTGCAAAATGTTAACTGCTTGAGCCCAAGGTCTGTTTTTGTAGTTAGACTTTGAGATTCTGACTTCTAAAGCTTAGTTAGTTAATGTGTTTTCACCAGAATTCTTCGTTTGAAGCATGCACTGTCCACTTCATGCCCACTTTACAGCAAAAGAACCTGAAAATTTGGAAAGAAGAGGAATTAACCTGGGCTTAAGTCATTTAGATGCAACCTAACTAATACATTAGAACACTGGACTTGTTAATGCCTTGACAGTACTTGTCAGTAGAGCTGTGGAGGCAGATATTTCAGCACCTTGGATATTGCTTTGGGGGATCAGTCAGTCATGAAAAGACAACTTTGGGGGGCCAGAGTGATAGTACTGTGGGTAAGGTGCTTGCCTTGTATACAACTCACCCAAGTTTGATCCCCAACATCCCAAGTGGTTCCCTGAGCCCATCAGGGGTGATTGTGGAGTGCAGAACTATGAAAAACTACTGAACACTACCAGGTGTGGCCACAAAACAGAAACAAAAACAAAAACACCCAAGAAGATGAAAAGACAACTTTCAGAGACTCGCAGGAGGCCTTCCCAGCCTGTCTTTTCCTCTCTGACAAGGAAATTTCCCTCCCTTATTGCTCTAATAATAAAATTCCATTCTAATCAGCACATGTGCATGCATTTTTTGTGTCCTGTGATCTTGCTCTTTTCTATACTCAGAAACTATTTGGATACACTCAGAAAGTATTTCTTCTGCCCGAAGAAAGAATTCCTGGCTGAAGAACTACTATTCATCCTTCAAGTGCCATTACCTTCATGGTACCTTTATTGATTTTCCTGTTTGAAGTGAATTGTTTCTTCTTTTAGCTGCTTTAGGTTTATTTATTATTATTATTATTATTATTTTTTTTTTTTAGTGGTGGTGGGGCATACCAAGTGCGCTCAGGGTTACTCCTGGCTCTGCACTCAGAAATCGCCCCTGGCAAACTCGGGGGACCATATGGAATGTTGAGGATTGAACTCGGGTCCATCCCCAGAATTTCCAGAGAGTAGGTTCTAGGATCTGACGCTGAAGACTAAGACATCTAGGCCCCTGGAGCCTGGTTTTATGAATTTGGGGGAATCTACTGTCTATTATGTAGATTTGCATGAAATATAAACATATACATGTATTTTCACAGTGTCAGTGTGTGTATATATAGGTGTGTGTGTATTCAAGAGCATGGAGGCAAATAGGTATTTTTTAGAGTTCAGACATGAGATATTAGCCAGGGGTCAAAGTCGGCTAGAGGATTAAAATTTGGCGGTCCAGCTGGTGTTTCTTTAAAATATCCCAAATCAGCAACACCCATTCTGGAGAACTGCCACACAAGAACAACAGCAAACCCCCAGGCACACACACAACACAGTTTTCCTCAAATCTTTAGGAAATATAGGCTCAACTTCCACCAGAAGTTTCCATGGTGGCACATTATAGGCAGTGAGTTACTTTCGTGACACTCCACGGTGTAGTGTCAGACTTAAGTTGCTTTTCCCGCGGGGTAGCCCCAAGTCCCGGTGAATGTCTGTAGCTCGAAAAGAGATGCTTTTAAATTGGAGATGGGACTGCCCGGTCGGGCTGGTGTCTCCACGCCGCCTGCCAAAGGCTGCCAGCGGGTCCCTTTAAGAGACCAGAAACCCACCGGGCGTCCGAGCTGGCAGCGGATCCACTTTGCAGCTCCTCCCCTGTCCCCGCGGCCGAATGGTTCGCGCCGGCCGGCCGGCCTATATTTACCCGAGCTCTTCCTCCCGGACGGCAAGGATGTGAGGCTGGCGAGCCGGCCAGCTCTCGCAGCACCGGAGCCCGCGGGCCAAGGCGGGCCGGCCGACCGACCCGGCGGAGACGGGCAGCGCCGCTGGACGCCACCCGGGGAGGGCTTGAAGCCATGAGGTAGCTAGCGGAGGTTCCCCCGAGCCCACGATGCGCGCGTGCCGCCCTCGGAGCCCCGCGCTGTGCCCGCCGAGCCAGGCGGCACCCTGAACCGGCCGACCCCGAGCCCCCCGGCGCCCGGCGGGAGCGAAGATGCGGTGATGCGGGGCGCGGGGCCCGCCGCGGCCAGCCCGACTCGCCTCTGACCGCGCTCGGGGGCCGGCAGAGCCAGCTCCGAATCCGGGAGAGCACCGGCCGCCGGGCACTCTCGCCGCGGAGTTGCAAGCTCGGGCCCCCCGGGAACTGCGTGCCAACCAGCGTTGGGGCGAGGAGCGCCCGCTGCCTCGATCGGGGAGCTCCTGTTTCTTTTGCACGCGCATCTCTTCTTTCCCGAGACATTTTTGCACCGCTCCTTCGGTGCCGTCTTTTCACCTGGGCGTGCGTGACCCGGCCGGGCTGGGTGGGGTGCCTCTGCGTGCGCCCTCCACCCGCGCCTGCCCTCCCCTCTTGCGCCCGCCTCCGCTGATCTCCCCCTGATTCCCCACGGGGTTCCGGAGCACCGGACTTCCCACCCTCCACCTCCTCTTGCCAGCCGCCGCCGCCCCTGGGCCACTCCCTCCCAGCAGAGTTTTATTTTTCGGTGTCGCCGGGACCGAGCCCCGCCGCGCGCCCTCGCCCTCGCCACCGCCGCCGCCGCCCCGTCTTGCGAGGGCTCGGGGCGCTCCCCGGAGATGCTGCCGTGGAAGAAGCACAAGTTCGAGCTGCTGGCCGAGACGCCGCCGCGGCAGGCGGCCAAGCCCAAGGGCTACGCGGTGAGCCTGCACTACTCGGCGCTCAGCTCGCTGGCGCGGGCCTGCCCCGAGGGCGCGCTCAGCCGGGTGGGCAGCATGTTCCGCTCGAAGCGCAAGAAGCTGCACATCACCAGCGAGGACCCCACCTACACCGTGCTCTACCTGGGCAACGCCACCACCATCCAGGCGCGCGGCGACGGCTGCACCGACCTGGCGGTGGGCAAGATCTGGAGCAAGAGCGAGGCGGGCCGGCAGGGCACCAAGATGAAGCTGACGGTGAGCGCGCAGGGCATCCGCATGGTGCACGCCGAGGAGCGCGCGCCGCGCCGCCCGGGCCACCTGTACCTGCTGCACCGCGTCACCTACTGCGTGGCGGACGCGCGGCTGCCCAAGGTCTTCGCCTGGGTGTACCGGCACGAGCTGAAGCACAAGGCCGTCATGCTGCGCTGCCACGCCGTGCTGGTGTCCAAGCCCGAGAAGGCGCAGGCCATGGCGCTGCTGCTCTACCAGACGTCGGCCAACGCGCTGGCCGAGTTCAAGCGGCTCAAGCGGCGGGACGACGCGCGCCACCAGCAGCAGGAGCTCGTGGGCGCCCACTCCGTGCCGCTCGTGCCGCTGCGCAAGCTGCTGCTGCTGCACGGGCCCTGCTGCTACAAGCCGCCCGTGGAGCGCAGCCGCAGCGCCCCCAAGCTCGGCCCCATCACCGAGGACCTGCTGGGCGAGCAGCAGGAGCAGGCGCTGCAGGAGGAAGAGGAGCCCCCCGAGAGCTGCCTGCAGGAGGAGGACGAGGACGATGAGGAGGAGCAGGAGCAGGTGGACGCGCTGGACGAGACGGGCTGTGCTGGGGAGGGCGATCCGGCCCAGGCCTCGGTGGTGGCCCTGCACTTCGAATGCGGGGACTTGCTGGACACCCTGGACAGCGGCCAGGAGGAGGCGCTAGGAGGCGGCCGGGCCGCGCTGGAACCCGGGGACGCTGGTGGCCCTTCCCCGCAGGCCGAGCTGTCGCAGCTCATTAGCGACCTGGGAGAGCTGAGCTTCGGCAACGACGTGCGCACGCTGCAAGGCGACTTGCGGGTGACGCGCCTGCTGTCCGGGGAGAGCACTGGCAGCGAGAGCTCCATCGAGGGCGGGGGCCCGGACGCCAACTCGGCAGGCTCCGGCGGGGACCGCTTGGGCCCCGCCACCGCCCCCGGCGCCAGTCTCGCCGAGCCCCCTTCGGGGTGAGCGCAGCGACTTCTTGGCGTCCCACTGAAACACCCCATCGTTCATTTCCACCACCTCCCGGCTCCGCGAGGAAGAGGGAACCGGACACCGCCGGGCCCCTGCCCCTCGCCTAGCCTTTGGAGTCTGTTTAGAACCGGGCTCTGGGAGAGAGAAATCGGGAGATCTGGGGAGAGATGCAGGGAGACCTCTGCAAGGAACCGGGAGGAAGGCAGGCGGCAATGGGAAGGAGGGCCAACAGCTGAAGTTGGCCAGTTCTGCCCAACTTGCAGGCCCGAGGTGCCATCCGGCCAGTTTCCGGTTTGTAGAGCCGCTGGGCCCCAAGGAGAAGGGATTAGGGAGCATCTCACACCCTCATGGACCGACAGTCATTTAAAAAAAAAAAAAAAAGCTGTTCTGCACTCAAGTTTTGAGGCCCCAATGCCACCTCCTTGCCCCCAGCTTTTCTGGTGCAAGAACTTGGGTTGTTTACCTCACAGTGGGACCGTTGACAGGCTGCCAAATAACTGTTTGGGTTGGGGAATGAAAGGAAGAAAGAAAGGTTGCCTTTTGTTTACAATTTCAGATACACAGTAGCTTCTTCATGAAGGAGTTTTTCTTTGGAGCCACAATTTCCTATTGCATCCAAGATCTCACTCCACGATGCTGTGTAAAATATTTCTAGGTTCATGTGAAGTATTTTTGACACATTTGTTTTTGTACATAACTGTTCTCAGCTGAATGTTTATATCTTTTGCTGTGCAAAAGGGACCTGTAAGATGTTGTTCAGTTGTATATCAAGAAATGTGTATAAAACATTTTGTTATTTTTTAAGAGTATCACTGCTCTGGTTCAGTTGCACGCTAATGGGGGAAAGAATAAAGAGTCCAGTGGAATGGAAGAGGTGAGCGTCTGGAACTGTTATGAAAAGAACTGGGTATGGGGCTGGAAAAGGCTTTGTCCATCCTGGGGAGAGTGTAGTAGGACAGGTGCAGGCTCTGACATTTGGCGATGGTTAGGGGACAGAAGGCACTTCACAAGAATGGAACATTTCTGTCCCTCCAAAACTAAGAGCTGGGCTGAGGCCAAGCCTTCTCTGGAATATCCTGTTTTGGGTTTTTTTTCCCCCCTTAAACTGCAGGGTTGTGAGCTTTCTTGATTTTTAAGGGTGCAGCGTGACTTCTGTTTCTCACATTCAGATTCTGTGAGGTTATTGTTTGTGGTGGGGGTGATTTTCAAAGAAGCTTCTTTTGAGGTTTGACCATCTTCTGGATTCACATTAAAAATCCAGAATGAGAATGTGGCACACATAAAGATGAAGTGGAAACCTCAGATAGTCCCCACCCCCCACCCCCAGAGCTCTCTAAGGGGTGAGATGGTGTCTTGCTTTTCCTAGGAGGACAACAGAGGAGAGAGGGAAGCTGCTAAGTTTCAATCATGGCACCAATGAGTCATGGTGCAGGTGGGTGGGTGGGGGCAGATTGAAGAACCCATTTCCTTTCCTTCAACAATTCACCATGACCCAGTGGGGAAATGATGTGCAAGTCAAGGAGATTGGGCACTGTGTGTGTGTGTGTGTGTGTTTGTGTGTAAGAGAGAGAGGGGAGAGAGATTTAGCTTTCTCTGTGTTTCTATTTAATGTGTTTACATGCACAGAATAGGCTATTGGAATTTATGTGTGTATGTGTTGTGATTTTCTCTGTTTCTGGCTTGTATGTGTTCATGCAGACTGGGATGTTGCAGTGTGTGTACGTGTGTTTATTATCTTGCTTTCTATGTTTCTGAGTTGTATGTGTGCACAAGTGTAGATTGAGCTGTTGTAGTGTGTGTGTCTATGTGTACATGCATTCTTTGTCTTTGTTATAAATGCCAAACAGCTGTCTCTAGTTTGACTTACTGGTCAGCTGGAAGTTGTAATAAGATACTGTCCAGACTGCCTTTGTCAAGTTGTTCCTGATTCCCCTTTGAACACCTCACCCATGTCACAGAACAGTCACACTCCTGATTTTCTTTGGTTTCCTTAGGTAATTTTGTGTTGTTTTTTTTTTTTTTCACAAGTATATTTGGAGCAGATAGATTCAGAGAGCTTAAGAAATCTGGAACTCACTGGTATCATAAGATGATGAAAGAATTTTTTTCTCCTCATTAATGGGACTAGTTGGGCATAGGATTATCCTCAGAAAAAGTAAAGAGGGATGAGTGGGGGAAATAATTATAAAATATTCAGAGTCACTTAAGGGCATTATGAAAAGCACTAGGACTGTGTGTGTGTGTGTGTGTGTGTGTGTGTGTGTGTGTGTGTGTGTGTGTGACATCTGGCAGTGCTCAAGAGTTACTCCTTGCTCCATGCTCAGAAATTGCTCCCAACAGGCACGGGGGGTAGGGGGGAGGACCATATGGGATGCTGGGATTCAAACCGATGACCTTCTGCATGAAAGGCAAACGCCTTACCTCCATGCTGTCTCTCCAGTCCCAAGACTTTGTGTTTGATTAAGTATCCCTATCACTCTTCCAGAATGCCTCGAATATTGCAATATGGAATGACATTTTGTCCACCAGATAGAGATGTCACAGAAGTCAGGGTGTGACTTCCACAAGGTTCTTCTTTTCTGGTCCAGGCAGTTGTGGGGGTCACCATTGACCTATATGGCCAGATTTCACGTTTCAAATGATTTCTCCACATGCCAAGTTCCTCTACTGCTTGAGATGGATGAAAACATTCAACAATGAAGAGATGTTATTAACACTGGGACAAGGCATGGGTGAGTCTTCATTTCATCCTATCTACTGTACAATGAGAATGCCAGGGCAAGCTTTCCTCCATGACAATGGACTATGGTGATTGATCAAAAAAAAAATCCAGACAGACTCAAACACCTCACCAATAAATGTAAGGCCTCTTTGGGGCCTGGGAGATAGCATGGAGGTAAGGCGTTTGCCTTTCATGCAAAAGGTCATCGGTTCGAATCCCGGTGCCCCATATGGTCCCCCGTGCCTGCCAGGAGCAATTTCTGAGCATGGAGCCAGGAGTAACCCCTGAGCACTGCCGGGTGTGACCCAAAAACCAATAAATGTAAGGCCTCTAATGTCAGATTTTTCCTGCTCTCTGGTCTACTGATAGAGAAGGGGGCTGAAACATTCAGGAAGGAGGAAGAAGAAATACAACGGACTGTAAAAGAACCAGCCCCCTTATTTCCTCCTATGGGTGCCCTCTCTGTTGGTGCTCTCATCTCCTATTGGCTCTATCAGTCCTCTCTTCTGCTTTTTGGCTTTCTCCCCACTTCAATCCCCCACCCCCACCCCAGGATTCTGGCCTATGTAATTCTAGAAGAGAAAAGAAAGTGATACATGATTCACCTCTTCTTACATATCTATCTTCCATATTTGATATCACTGGTGTAAGAAGAAGCTTTTTGAAAGAAATAAAATGACTAATGCCCAAACTCACCAAACGCAAAACCCACTGAAGCAAAAATGTGGTGTGGCACTCAGGGAAAAATGAAGAGTGATCTAAGTAAAACCAAACAGGTAAAGGAAATACATGTCCCCAAAGCATCTGATGGCTGTTTCCTTCATCCAATCAGGCCCGCACTACCTGCATGGGGGAGGATCTTGTTTCTTCTCTAGGTGAGAGGAGGGTGTTTGAAAGGCAATAAGAAGCTCTTGCAGCCTAAGTAAGCACTGTCCAACCACTCAGCTGGCTGCACTGCTGCCTGACACCCCAAGTGAGGAGTGACTTCCGGTGGCAGGCCAGGGCTAGTGTCCAGAGTTTGTGCATAAGTGCTCTTAGGAGGCATGCAGCCACCTCCCTGTTACCGACATCCCAAGCCAGTTTGTATAGTTAGTTGTGTGTGCTGTGGGAACAGGAGAGACGTGGAAGACATAAAAGAAACTATTATTCAGTCCTCTTCACTACTCAGGTTTCAGAGATCACCAAGTCCTAGGGCTTGGCAGGCTCCTCCCCACGAGTACACCTCTCTGGCTGGTCCCACTGTCAGCAGAATCGACAAAGGCATATCAGAAAGGCTTGGTTAGACCAAGAAACTACAATTTCTGCTGGGAACAGAGCTGCTTGGAAAGGTTCTGTCTGGAAAGGAGAGACCAGGACTGGGAGATCCTGCCACAGGGACCTTCAGAAACACCAGCATTATATTGGGAGCCAGGTGACCCCTGCTCTTTAGCAGGATATCGTCATTTCACAAGAAGAACCTTTCTTTCCTCTGTGCAGTATGCAACAGTGGCCTGAACAGCTGCGAGGAGGCGATGCGTAACTAAGCTAGAAATGGGGGGTGGGGGGACAGCTGGGCAAGGAGCCATGTGGTTCCGTCTAGTTCCAGAGTACTGGAGGTGAGATTCTCTGCACTGCTAATACCTGGGACTAGCTTTCTGTTAGCCAGGACCTTTCCTGATCCTGCTGGGCCTATAGGTCACCTTGTAATTAAGACCCAATAACCCCTTTTTCACCCCTAACAGTTGAAATGAGCAGCACCTGCCTTTCTTTTTCTTTTTTTTTTTTTTTTTTTTTTTTTTTTTGCATTCAAGGATCACTTCTGACTAGTTTGTAGGACTGGGGATAGAACCCAGGTTGTCTGCGTGCAAAGCAAGTGCTCTATCCATTTTACTGTACTACCACTGCCCTTCTGTAGCCCCCTTTCTGTCATTTCTTTGAGTTGAATGTGAGATGGCTCAGAAGCTGGCATCTCCTTCTGCCCCTCTACTGTGCTCCTCACTCTCATCAATAAAGCTCCTTCTTTTTTCTGTCCCCCCTCTTTTGGACATACCCAATTGTGCTCAGGCTTACTCGTTCCTGGCTCTGCACTCAAGGATCACTCCTGGTGGTACTGGGAACGGCTCAGGCTTACTCGTTCCTGGCTCTGTACTCAAGGATCACTCCTGGTGGTACTGGGAACGGAATTTAGGCGGATCATGTACAAGGCTACCCTACTGCTGTTATATTGCTCCAGCCCCTTTAATTCTATTTTTTGGGGGGTGAGGCACAACCCATTTCTGAATCTGTGATTTGCAGTAACTTCTGGCCATGATGGGGAGGAAAGGGTCCATAAGCAATGTGAGGATGGGAAACAAATTGGGTTGGCTTCATATGAGGTCAAAGCCTTTCTTCCTATACAACTCAGATCACCGAGTTTCTGTTCTAAGGGGAATGGGTGTACCAACAGCCTCTTTTCTGTTTTTCTTTCAGCCCACTCCCTCTGGTTAACACATCACTCCCCTCTGGCTTTTGCTGTTATTCAGCTTTCCATCCCATCCTGATTTCATTTCTTCTCACATTCCAACAAACCTAACTCAACCCGTATATCACCTAAACAAAGAGAAAGCCTAAATTAAAGGAAAACCAAGTAAAGCACACAGTTCTCAAGGCACATATTACAGGTACTCTGTGGTTCTGCAGAGCAAACAGAACCTAAGGGCTTAGATCCTCCTCAAGATTTCACAAAATGGAACCAAGACATTGAGCCCAAATTCCTAAGCTAATGTCCTTTTCAATAACCTTCAGCTTTTATGACTTCAAACTCAATTTTTTTGTTTTAAAACAATAGTTGAGGGCCCGGGAGATAGCATGGAGGTAAGGCGTTTGCCTTTCATGTAAAAGGTCATTGGTTCGAATCCTGGTGCCCCATATGGTTTCCCGTGCCTGCCAGGAGCAATTTCTGAGCATGGAGCCAGGAGTAACCCCTGAGCACTGCCGGGTGTGACCCAAAAAAAAAACAAAAACACAAAAAACAAAACAAAAAAAAAAACAATAGTTGAGGGGCCGGAGAGATAGCATATAGGTAAGGTGTTTGCCTTGCATGCAGATGGATGGTGGTTTGAATCCCGGCATCCCATATGTTCTCCTGAGTCTGCCAGGAGCAATTTCTGAGCATAGAGTCAGGAGTAATGCCTGAGTGCTGCTGGCTGTGACCCAAAAGCCAAAAATAAAACAAAACAAGACAAACCCCAAAACAACAACAACAACAACAACAACAAAAACAATAGTTGAATATTTAGCTGGAAGCTGGACTTTTTCTCGTTTCTTCTGTATCTTCACAAATCACACGCGAGTATAAGTATTTGTGGTGCAATTTATCAATACTTAAAAAAATCAATAGCTATCAGAAAAACTAATCCTATCAAGGGTGCATGAGTATTTCAAAGATGCCAAAAATTGGGGACTACTCAGCTGCAAAGAAGTCTCTTGGTGGCTGGGGGAGGGGAACCCCTAGAGGTAATGGGTTTTCTTTTACTTCTACCCTGAGCTCTGGAGTGGCAAGACCTTTCACTAAAAGAGCAGGTCAGTATTGAGAGTGGCAAACTCTTCCTGTGACATCTTGCTTATTTGTCACCTGTAGCTGCTGGTTGACTGAGTTCTTGAAAAACAGGCATGTATCTTTTGATTTATCAGTTTGTTAGTGCTAACACCTAGTAGTTGATCAGGAAATGCCAGTGGTGACGAAGGGATTATTCCTCTCAAGGCCAAAAGAATCAGACTGATGGAGTTCAAGGTCATGACTAAAATGGAGGAATTCAAGTTGAAGGATATAGATTTGGTAAGGATGAAGATTGAGATGAAATCGATTGCCCACCTCTCCATGAGACAGAATCAGGTTAGTCAGATTATTTATTTATTTTTTTTTTTGGTTTTTGGGTCACACCCGGCAGCGCTCAGGGGTTACTCCTGGCTCCATGCTCAGAAATTGCTCCTGGCAGGCACGGGGGACCATATGGGGCACCGGGATTTGAACCGATGACCTTTTGCATGAAAGGCAAACGCCTTACCTCCATGCTATCTCCCGGGCCCAGATTATTCATTTCTATGACCTTCTAAAGGAGGGATATTTTATTTGGTAAGCATACTTTATATGGAATTAGAGTTCCTGCACATTCCAGTTGCCAGGCTATCCCAACTCATTCCAACCCAAGATCCCTTGAACCAAATAAAGGATCAGATCATATGTGGGTGAAAGCCAAAGGTGGAGCTGTAGATAGAGGACTCAAAGTTGCATGGACTGCCTCAGTAGTTCATCTAGGCAACCTACTTCTTGAGAGCCTTAGGATCCTCCTACGTAAAAGGGATTGGTACCCTCAAACAGTAACATGAGTATCAGAATGAATATCCTTAGATTCAGGAATCAGCCTTTAAATTCAGGATCCATCCTTAACTCAGGACAGGTTAAGGCCCATACAAAGAATTTTCCTAATATCACTCAGCAAGTTGGGGTCAAAACTCAAGTCTCCTAACTCCAAGTCCTGTGCTCTTTTCCTATTATCTTCTGAATTGGGGGTGAGTTAATTTAGAAGGAACCCAGATACTATCCAAAGACAGAGCCCCCAAATATCTGATCAAAGGGCACCAATAAGGGTGCCAGTAGTAGGACATTTTGTTCTAACAAGGAGAGCTGACCCTCTTGGCAAATCAGGAATTATAAAATTGTTGGTAGTTGAGTTTTAGGCATATATTTGAACACCAATCTTACCATCAGTGTCAGCTCCCATCACCAGTGTTCCTATAGTTTTTCATTCTCCACTCCCAACCAATTTTCCATACTTCCTGCCTGTCACCTTGGCAGTGGTTTCAGCTTAGATCTCATGTTTTCAATGTTTTAGAGTCCATGCTTTGGATGTATAGCTATACCACACTAGAAGAATCTTCTTCCCTTCTGTTCCTATATTAGCCAACAATGGTTCAAGAGATTACCATCTCACTGTACAAGTATACTACCTTCCCTAACCCTGAGAGTTCCAGAGCAGAAAGCTTCAGTGCTTCTCTAGGCCAGTCACATTTTACAAATGGGGAATCTGAAGCCCAGTAACGGAAAAGATTTATTGGTGAAGAGGAAGTTTATAGCACAGTAAGGGTTGGATTTCAGGATTCTTTATCCCCCATCTCCCTCCCTTCCTCCTTCCCTTCCTCCTCACCTACTTCCCTTCCTTTCCCCCTCTCTCTCTAGCTCTCTTGTTTTTTTGGGGGGGCACACATAATGGGGCTTAGGATTTACTCTTTGCTCTGCATTCAGGAATCACTTCTGATGGGCTCAGAGGAACATATGGGTTGCCAGGGATACAACCAATCACCCTACTCACTATGCAATTGTTCCTGCCCTCCCCTCTTCCCCATCTCCTTCTAGCACCACAGTATCATTTTTTTTCCTTTTCCAGAAACCTTTAACTGCAATGTTCCTTTTCTGGCTAACCTTGGCCAATTCTTTATGTGTGAAGCTCAGGGCTCACCCAGTTCCCAGCATTAGTAAAGGTCCCGTTTCCTCTTCCTCAAGCTATGGTAGACATTCCAAACAGTTACCTAAATTACCTTTTAGAGAGTTGACATTTTAAAAGGGAACAGATGAATATAAAGACTAATTAAAAATGGTTTTCCAGGAGGCTTGAATAGGCAGGAGGAAATCTTTGGTGCAGAGATAACCTTTCCTAACAGAAGAAATGCAGATGTTCTTCTAGCACCATAAGTCAATCTGAAAGGTTCAACTCTTGCTGCTAAACTCCTGCATAGAGAAAGAGAAAGTGCTGGGCTTAAGGTCATGTTAGTTCAAGGAAAGTGTGCAGGGTTCTGCAAGAACTTTCAGTTCTTGTTCCATCCCAGTTCAGGAACCCCATCACCAAATCTCGACTGTCAGTAGTTCTTTGTCTATATATCTTCCCCACCAAGCCTCTTCTAAATCTCTTCTTGCAACATGACAATGTATGTGGGTCCTTGACTTGTCATCATTGATGAAGGAAACTTGTAGAGTATATGGCTAGTCAGAGTCCTTGTGGGTCTTTCCCTTGATCAAGTCCAAAGAAATTTGTGCTTCTGCTGCATTTGTCTCCTCCATTCCATTCTTCTAGTCAAGGATTCTTCATCCCCCATCTCCCTCCCTCCTTCCTTCCCTTCCTCGTAAATGACCAGCAGGAACTGAAAAATGAGGAGATTGGAAAACTGGGGTGAGTGGTGCTTCTTTTTCTATGAATGAATATTTAAGGGACAGCACATAGAGAATTGGATGTGAGACTTGGTTTAAGTTCTGGTTTTACCTGTGCTTGCGCCCTATGACCCAGGTTCAGTTTCCCTCTGGGACTATTTTTTTCTGTGAGATGGAGGTCAGAACTAACCGAATGATCTCTAAGGTTGTTTTTGAGGTTCAAAATCTAAATATTAGATTTTTGAGTGAGTTTCTTGTTAAAATACAGTCCAGGAAAGAAGTGGTCGCTGCTAGCTTATGCATATTGAAAGCACTCAGTTGGGAAAGTGAGACTCAAAGGGGCTTCCCCACCGAGTGAAAGTGTCTATCAATAGGCACATTTTCCATGAAACACATTTCAGGGCCCAAGAAGGAAAAACAGACAACAGCAACAAAAAAAGAAGTGCTCAATTAAGAATAGGAATTAGTAGGTGGGTATTTTAATGAATACTTTGCATAAAAAGATAATTACTTTAACTCAGTCCTCCCTTTATAGCCCAGCCTTCTCTCTCTGTGGCTGAAGACTATGGCACTGCTTGGGCTCTCTGGCTGGGTTTTTATTAGTTCCCTATAATGGGATTAGGTTTGTCATAATGTGATTATCAGCCAATATCAA
Organism: Crocidura indochinensis; assembly: GCA_004027635.1. Classification (NCBI taxonomy): domain Eukaryota; kingdom Metazoa; phylum Chordata; class Mammalia; order Eulipotyphla; family Soricidae; genus Crocidura; species Crocidura indochinensis. Next base: position 6,567 of record PVKC010005943.1, on the reverse strand, counting down.
TATTTCCAGTGTGATTAGTGTTCTGTACTCAGACATGCATATTCTGGATATACAAATACAAATACAGTTTCCCACAAATATTTGCAGTCATGATTTTATTTGCCCCTCAGATATTTCTGAAATGGATAATGATCTTCAGTCTGTTTTCTAAAAATGTGTAGGTCTTTAGATTTTCCTAGTAGTTATTCTATATAGAAAGAATTCATAAGGGGCTGGGAAGATAGCACAGCGGTAAGGCATTTAATGCCTTGCACACAGCTGATCCAGGACAGACAGTGGTTCAAATCCCGGCATCCCATATGGGTGGATGCCCATATCCTGTGCCTGCCAGGAGTGATTTCTGAGTGCAGAGCCAGGAGTAACCCCTGAGCATCGCCAGATGTGACCCATAAACACCCCCCCCATCCAAAGAATGAATATATAAAAATACTCAGGATGCTACTAAGCGTATATGATGGAACTAAGCACTCTGCGTGTGTGTGTGTGTGTGTGTATGTGTGTGTGTGTGTGTGTGTGAGAGAGAGAGAGAGAGAGGGAGAGAGAGAGTGATAGAGAGAGAAAGATTGATTCTGTGGTTTTGTCTGAATCTGTGCTCAGGGATCCATCTGTGTATATGAGCTGTATTGTAAACTCAAGCTGTTCTGGTTGGCAGCACCATGAAATAATCAGAATGAAGAAAGAGCTATGCTGAATTTACCAGATTTCTGTGGGAGAAACATCACACCTCCTTTCTTTTCTATTGTTCTCTGAATGTTCTTTTCTGCTTATTTACTCTAAAAGACCCTTATAGTAATAGAAAAAAAAACAATTCACTAGGAATGTTCTACATTTTAATTAGGATGACTAAAGATTTGTGTAACATCACATAATTATAGAAAGTCATCTTTCATTTTGAAAAAATGTCTAGAGTTGGATTAAGTGTGGTATTGTTTTCCTGTAAATGACCTAAATAATTTTGACCTTAACTTGTACAAGTCTTGATCTATCCATTCATCCATCCATCTATTCATCCATCCACCCATTTATCCATCCATCCATCCACCCATCCATTCATCCATCTATTTATTCCTGTTCTCTCCCTCATGAAAGAAACATTTATTCAGTATATTTGGTGTGTTAGAGTGAGGTGGAGGTATGGTGGTAAGCCTAGAGAAATCAGACTGAGTTTTGTTTTATTTTATAATCCATGGAAAAGACCAAAATTTGTAATGTCTATCCAACATAAAGGAGGTATGTGTTGATTTATGAGGGAAACAAATAATAAACCACAACCTAGTCTAACCCCCACCCTACCCAAAGGATGGAGGAGCAGTCATAGAGAATTTGCAAAAGAGATGATCATTTTGACAACCAACAAAGTGGTTTCCTCAAGGACACTCACTGAGTCATAAAACCTTGGCTGACCAAGGTTATATCGGAAGAGTCTTCCAGAGTATTTTTGTGGGTATGAAGTGTGTGGGATATTTATTTTAAAAAATTTTCTTACTTGAAACTACTCTCAAGAGGCCAATGTTAGAGAATATTTAGTTTATCTTACCCTTTGTTTTGTTTCCTGAGGCAGTCAGAAGATATATAATATGGTAAATATAAATAAATTGGGCAAAAATATTGCCTCTTCAACAAACATGTCTTATTGAATTAAAATTTGTAGTTTCACTTTTGCAGTATCCAGGATGAATTCTCCTGACTGTCAAACAGTCCTTTGGGAGACCCAGGTTCTTTCCATATTTTGGCTCAATAATTTTCTAAAACAGAAGTTGTGGGTCATATTGGGCCTGCTGGATGTTTTTGTAATTTTTTTTTTTTTTGGTTTTTGGGTCACACCCAGCAGTGCTCAGGAGTTACTCCTGGCTCCATGCTCAGAAATTGCTCCTGGCAGGCACGGGGGACCATATGGGGCACCGGGATTCGAGCCAATGACCTTTTGCATGAAAGGCAAACGCCTTACCTCTATGCTATCTCCCGGGCCCCTGTAAATATTTTTTAATTTAATTATTATTTAAAAAATTGAGACACTTTAGGTATTGCAACTTATACTGTTAAAGATAGGGATTCATGCATGCAATGTTCTGACAGTACACCCTCTATCAGAGTGCCTTAAGCCTTTCCTCCTCCCCCTCTCCATCCCCATAGAGGTAAGCTGAATTCTATAGAAAACTTATTGGGCATAAATAATATTTTAATTAAAACATATTCAAGCTAATTTATGTGACTCTTTGCACTGTAACAGCAGGTTGAATAGTTGTAACAAAGACTGTATAATATACAAGACTAAACTATTTACTAACTAGACTTTTACAGGAAAGGTTTGGTGATTCCTTACTTTACCCTACCCTGGAAATTCTCTCTGGATCATTTGTATCTGGAAAAAGAATGACTTCTAGTAGAGAGATAGAGTGTATGTGATAATTTGGAGGTTTTGTTGAGCACACCTAGAAGTCACACACACACACACACACACAATTATAATCCTGTTTTATTGACTAGAACTCCATTCATGACTACATACAATTGCAAGGGCAGCTGGGAAATGTATTTCAGTGGTGGAGTATAAAAGGAAAGGGAAAGGATCTTAAAGAAGTATGTGGTCTTTGTGACATGATGTCTTCTCTTGTCTTCTCTTTATTTTATGGACCACAGGCCCAGGTTGATATGAACTTCATATCAATTTGATATAAACTCTTCAGGAGAGTCAAGGGGGAAGTGGTCATTTGTAAGAGTTTCTGAAGCATTCATTGCTCAATTTTTACTGGTCACTGGGGACTATTTTTAATATCCCACAGTGAATTCTACTCCACCCCTAGGTCTGTCTCTGGTCTCTCTCTCTCCCGTGATAAAAACACTTCACATCTCTACTCACTAGTAACACTGTACTGGCCCTGAGAGCAGGTAGGCCAGGAAGAGTTTGGCTTTGTTTTGTCTTTTTCTTTTGTGCTTTGGTGCTATATCTGATGATGCTTCAGGACTTACTCCTGATTCTGTGTTATGGAGATCAAATGGAATGGGGAGTACTATCACGTGCAAGGCACTAAGTGCCTGAACCTCTGAAGTGTCTCCTTACAGAGGACTTTTTAAAAGTAACTGAATAGATTTTTAAATTTTAGTACCAGCTTACATCTGTAAATGAATCCCATTAAAAGATTACAATAGGGGGTGGGAGAAAATAGAAGATTACAATAAAAGGCAAAATAAGAACTATATAAAACACTTTAGAAAATGTTTATTCTGGGCCCGGGAGATAGCATGGAGGTAAGGCGTTTGCCTTTCATGCAAAAGGTCATCGGTTTGAATCCTGGTGCCCCATATGGTCCCCTGTGCCTGCCAGGAGCAATTTCTGAGCATGGAGCCAGGAGTAACCCCTGAGCACTGCCGGGTGTGACCCCAAAACCACCAAAAAATGTTTATTCAAAAGGACATTTATTTTTGTGTTTGTTTTTGGAATCACAGCCAGTAGAGCTCAGGGACTGCTCCTAGGTTTATGCCTGTGTTTTTCTCAGCAGTGCTTTGCAAGCCACGTGAGATTTGAACCCAGCTAATCATCTGGTCAGCCCATTTTTACCTCTCCAACTTCCAAATGGTAATTTTTGAAAGACTGTGGTACCTGATAGCATTATCTAGGCAGTTCACTGATATAGGTGTGAATTGAATATTGTATTACCTTATTCGTTATTATTCTTTGATAATTCAGAGATAAACATAGAAATAGTTTAAATAAGCATGTCATTAAGAAAACAGAAAAAGAAAGAAGAAAAGAAAGAAAAAAAGGATGAAGGGAAGGGAGAAAGGAAGGAAAGAAGGAAGAAAGGAAGGAAGGAAAGAAGGAAGGAAGGAAGGAAGGAAGGAAGGAAGGAAGGAAGGAAGGAAGGAAGGAAGGAAGGAAGGAAGGAAGGAAGGAAGGAAGAAATATCTTTGGAAGAAAGCTTCCACATGGGGAGGAGGCCAAGACTCCAAACCAATGTCCTAGATATGCAACTCATTCTTGGATTTGCACCCTTTCTAAAGCATGCACAGTCACATTGCTTCCCATACATTGCCCAACATGAAACAATTCTCGGAAGTCTCACTCTCTTATTTGTAAATAGAAATAGTTATGCTACCTCTTGGCATCATGTTATTCATGGGAACAGACCTTTTTCTTGTTTGCTTTTGCTTTGGGGCCACATCCAGTAGTACTCAGGGCTTGCTCCTGGCTCCGATTGAGCTCAGGGATTACTCCAGGAGGGGTTTAGGGACCCCTAGGGGTGCTAGGGATTGAATCTGGGTTGACCACATACAGAGAAAGTGCTCTACCCACTCCAGATCCGGAATACACTTTTATTTTTTTTTTAATGGAAAGGATGTGAGAATATCCATTGCTTGGTTTGGACAGAATCTCAGGTGGGAAAATGTTCTGACTAAGTGGCTGTAGAGTCATTGCATCTTTACCTATTTCCTGGGAGTCTGCTAAAGCTTCTCTTTGATGGAATTAAAACATTTCTTTTTCGCATTCCCTTCTTCCCTGCCTCCTGCACTCACTTCTTCTCACCAATGTTCCTTGATTTGCCTTTTTAATTTCATTTCGTCTGTTCATCCATTTTATATCCTAATTTTGCATGCATAGATAATGCTTTGTTTTTCTGTTTTAATGATTTTGAGTTGCAAATTCCTTCAGGCTCCTTTCATTTTGTTGAGAATGGCAAAATTTTGTTTGCTTTTAATAGCCAAGTGATACTTTATCATATAAATGGACCACATCCTCCTTTTTCCAATCATCTGTTGTTGGGCACTTGGCTGCATCCCCATTTTAGCTACTGTAAATAATACTGCAATAAACACTGAAGTGAACATAACTGTGTTAATATTTTCATATGCTTCAGAGAAATACACAAAAATGGGATTGCAGAAATATCTCATACAAAGCTCTATCTTTAACTGCTTTTGAAATATTATTTTTGGTTTGTTTTTGGGCCACATCTGGTGTCGTTGAGTAGGGAACCATAAAGTGCTGGGAGGGTCCAACTTGGGCCTCCTTTGAGATATCTTCTTGGCCTTATCTTTAGACTTTCAGGAAGTTCCATAGCCTTTTCCAAACGATGGCACCAATTTACCCATCTACAATGCAAGAATGCTCTTTTTCTTCCACAACGTTTTCCATACTGGTCGGCTGTGCTGCTTATTACTGTAAACTGGTGTGAAGTAGAATTTTATTGTGGTTTTAATTTGCAGCTCCCTCATGATCAGTAATGATGACTCTTTTTCATATCCAGTTGTGCAACAGTTTGTCCTTTATAATGTGTCTGCTCATATTTGCCCAAAAGTTGGGGTCTTTTTCTATGAAGTTTTAGTTATTTATTTGTTTGTTTATATTGCAGAGCTGAGCATCAGACCCAGTTCTCACGGCTATAGGCCATGATTTATATATGGCACATGCTTTTCTATTAAGTCAAATCCCTGGCTCTGTATGAATTATATATTTATATATTTCAGATATTAACTCATGTTTGATGCATAGATCTCTTTTTCCCTTCGGCTTGGCTGCCTTTTCCTTTGTTTATGTTTTCCCTTGATGTACAAAGGCATTTCAATTTAATGCAGTTCCAATTGTTTATCTTTACTTTCATTTGCCTTGCTGTTGGGGTCAAGTTTCCAATAACATCTCTAGTGCTAATGTCATGGAACATTTCATGATATTATCTTCAAAGCACTTAATGGTTTCAAGTTTTACGTCAAAGTTTTTTTTTTTATCATTTTTAAATTTATTTTTGTCAATGGTTGTCCAGCTTCATTTTTTTTCCTATGGCAATGAGTAGGTGTATTTAGGCCATATCCATTGCGAGGAGGGGGAATATTTCCAGCTCTTTGTTTGAGAGACCATGTAGTGCCAGGAATCAAACCTAGGCCTGATGCATACACAGCTTGAGTTCAGCATGTGAACCATCTCTCAGGCTTCATTCTTTTGTGTTTGGCTTATTCAATTTTTCCAAAACAATTTGTTGATTACACACCTCCTTTGTACAGTCTTAGATTCATTGTCATACATTAAGTATTAATAAAAGCATAGACTTACTTCTGCCTATTTCATTCATCTACACTTTTATTCCTATCACAATATCAAATGGTTTTAATTACTATTGTTTTGTAGTCTGGTTTTATACAAGATTACATAGTGTCTCCTTCAAAATTTCTTTTTTTTTTCCCCTCAAAATTTTTCAAGACCCAATGTTTCCTTAGGGCTTGCACCACGAAAGGCTAGATTCTGGATTGAAGTAGCTGAAAGAAACAACTGTCCTCCTGGGAGGCCGTGATTGGCCTTGAGCTCCAGACACACAGGTCGCTGTCAGAAAAGGCCCCATTTTTTGTGTAGGTTGTCCCTCCCTTCTCCTCTCCCATCCCCTCCTCGACCTTCCTCTTCCCTTCCCTCCTTTCCTCTCTTCCTCTGCCCTCTTCTTCTCTCCCCTCCTCTCCCCTCCCCTCCCTTCCTCTTCTCTCCTCTCTTCTCCCCTCCCTTCCTTATCCTCTTTCTCCTCCCCTCCTGTCCCCTCCCCTTCTTACTCTACCCTTCTATTCTCTTCCCTCCCTTCCCTCCCC
>PVKC010005942.1:0-32493 GCA_004027635.1 Crocidura indochinensis | reverse complement strand
AATAAAGACAGATCCTCAGCTTGGTGGAATGAACTTGAGTATTCAAAAATGTTCCTCCAACATACAGTTAATTGATTTTGATAAAGGGGCAAATAGATGCAAAATGGAGCAAAGAAATCATCTTCACCAAGTGGTGTTGGCATAACAGGTCTGCCACTTGCAAAAAAGTGAACTCAGACCTTCATCCAAAATCATGCACAAAAGTCAAATACAAATGGATTCATGATCTTAATATCAGACCTAAAACTATAAGGTGTATAGAACAACATGTAGATAAAACACTCCATGATTTTGAGACTAAAGGAATCTTCAAGGAGGAACCAGCACTCTCCAAATAAGTGGAAGGACATATATATATATAGATAGTACTACATTAAGCTGAGAAGCTTCTGCACCTCAAAGTAAATAGTGCCTAGAATATAAAAGCCACACACAGAATGAGAGAAACTATTCACTCAAAACTCATCAGATGAGGGGTTAATATTTAAAATATGCAAGATACTGACAGAACTTGACAAGTTAAAAATATACTGACAGAACTTAACAAGTTAAAAATCTAACATCTGGGGCCGGGCATGGTGGTGCTAGATGTAAGGTGTCTGCTTTGCCAGGGCTAGCCTAGGAGAGACCACAGTTCGATCCCCCAGTGTCCCATATGGTCTCACAAGCAGGAGTGCCTTCCGAGCACATAGCCAGGAGTAAACCCTGAGCATCACCGAGTGTGGCCCAAAAACCAATAAATAAATAAATAAATAAATAAATTCCAGCATCCTCAAATAAATGGGGAGAAGAAATGAACAAACACTTCCTTCAAAGAAGAAATACAAGTGACCAAAAGGCACATTAAAATGCTCCACATCATAATTTGAGGGGAAAATAGATGGTACCTAGACCAAATATATGAACATTGAGTTGAAATAAAAAAATGTTCCAATTTAAACACCAAATCCAAAGCCAACGACAGCAGAATTGATACCCAATCTACAGCAAGCTAGACACAGAGGGGATCACTTATACTAGCAGCCCAGGGTGGGGACCAAAGGAGGAGGATATGAAAACAGGGGTGGAGGCAGGACAACAATAGAGGAGAGAATGCCCCTGATTCAATGTCACTATGTACCTAAAATATTACTGTGAAAGATTTGAAATTTTCTTTGGTCACAATAAAAATATTTTTAAAAAATGCTCCACATCACTAATCATCAGAGAGATGCAAATCAAAACAACAATGAGGTACCATCTCACACCACAGAGACTGACACACATCAGAAAGAATAAGAAAAGTAAGTGCTGGCAGGGATGTGAAGATAATGGTACTCTCATTTACTGCTGGTGGGATTGCTGTCTAGACCAGCCTTTATTAAAAACAATGCAAAGATTCCTCAAAAAACTGGGTTTACATATAATCCAGTTACAACATTCCTAAGAATATACCCTAAGAACATAAAAACATGACACAAAAATGCCTTCTGCACATCTATACTCACTGAAGTGCTATTTACAATAGCCAGACTCTGGAAACAACCAACATGTCCTTCAACAGATGAATAATTAAAGAAACTGTGGTACATATTCACAATGCAGTTATCAGGAGAGATAAAGTCATGAACTTTTATTGTACGTGGAATTTATTATGCTGAATAAAATAAGTCAGAGAGAAAGAATATTATCACTCACCTATGGGTTTTAAGAAAAATAAAATATATTAAGCTGAGAAACTTCTGCACCTCAAAGGAAATAGCACCCAGGATACAAGAGCCACCCACAGAGTGGGAGAAACTATTCACCCAATACCCATCAGATAAGGGACTAATCTCCAAAATATACAAGGCACTGACAGAACTTTACAAGAAAAATAAAACATCTAATCCCATCAAAAATGGGGAGGAGAAATGGACAGACTTCTTTGACAAAGAAGAAATACAAATGGCCAAAGGACACATGAAAAAATGATTCACATCACTAATCATCAGGGAGATGCAAATCAAAATGATGAGGTAACACCTCAACCACAGAGATTGGCACACATCACAAACAATGAGAACAAACAGTTTTGGCGGGGTTGTGGAGAGAAAGGAACTCTTATCCACTGGTGTTGGGAATGCTGCTTAGGTCAGCCTTTATGGAAAGCAATATGGCGATTCCTCCAAAAACTGGAACTTGAGCTCCCATAAGATCCAGCTATACAACTCCTGGGAATATACCCTAGGAACACATAAATATAATACAAAAATCCTTTCCTTACATCTATATTCATTGCAGCACTATTTACCATAGCAAGACTCTGGAAACAACAAAGATACCCTTCAACAGATGAATAGCTAAAGAAACTGTGGTACATATACACAATGGAATATTATGCAGCTGTCAGGAGAAATAAAGTCATGAAATTTTCCTATGCATAGATGTACATGGATACTATTATGCTGAGTGAAATAAATCAGAGAGAGAAAGACACAGAATGGTCTCACTCATCTATGGGTTTTAAGAAAAATGAAAGACATTCTTGCAATAATCATTTTCAGACACAAAAGAGACAAGGGCTGAAAGTTACAGCTCATCTCATGAAGCTCAACCACAAACAGGGATGAGTTTAGTTAGAGAAATAACTATATTGTGAACTATCCTAAAAAGGAGAATATATGAGGGAAATAGAAAGCCTGTCTAGTGCACAGGCGGGGGTTGGGTGGGGTGGAGGGAGATTTGGGACATTGGTGATGGGAATGTTATAGTAGTAATGGGTGGTTTTCTTTACATTACTGAAACCCAAACTCAACCATGTATGCAGTCAAGGTGTTTAGATAAAATATATATAAAAACTATATTTAAATAAAATTAAATAAACATTAAGACAAATGCAAAAAAAGGAAAATTAAAAACATTATTGTAATAATGCCCAGAGACTATAGAGATGAGGGCTTGAAGGACCAGCTCATGATATGAAGCTCAGTAAAATAGTGTCGTGAGTGCAGTTAGAGAATTAACTACACTGACAACTATGGTGATGATGTTAGTGAGTGAAGGAAGTAGTGCTTGTCTTGAATATAGGTGTAGGGGAAGGGAGAATGGGGACATTGGTGATGGGATTGTCGTTCTGGTGAAGGGGGGAGGTGTACTTTTTATGACTGAAGCCTAACTACAATCATGCTTTTCATCAAAATGCTTAAATAAAGAAAAAAAAAAAAACAACTGGGGTCCAGAGTGGTGATGCAGGTGGTAGCCCATTTGCCTTGCACGCACTAACCCAGGACAGACCCGGTTCAATCCCTCAGCATTCCAGATGGTTTCCCAAGCCAGGCGAGATTTCTGACCTTTGTAACCCCTAAGTTTTACCGGATGTGGCCCAAAAACTAAAAAAAAAAAAAGAACTTGTATTAATATACAGAATCCTTCCCACCATAGCCACCACTTCCTATGAAATGAGAAAAAGATTAAAAAATAAAAAAGTGGATGGAACCCAGGGGCCATACATTCTCAGGAGCATAGACTGGAAATAAAAAATGGGATCCTTTCTTGATCTGGAGGCTATCTCTAACCGGCATGGGGTTTGGGAGACACCCCATGTCGAAGGCCTTCTCCCTAACTTGGGTGTACTGGGAGTCTTGATAGGCCCAAGCCATACCCTCTTCTGCCCCTGGCCTCCAGGTACTCCCTGGGTGCTAGTCCAGGCAGCAGACAAGGTGGGTGTTGGGTGATCTTTCCTGGATGGGGTCCCAAGCTTTCTCTGCCCTTCCCCCAGCTCTAGGGTGGGAAGGGCACAGGGTAGAGGGCAGGCAGACCCTGGCTTCTGGCTCTCCACTGAATCCTTTCTTTTTTTTTTTTTTTTTGGTTTTTTGGGTCACACCCGGCAGTGCTCAGGGGTTACTCCTGGCTTTGTGCTCAGAAATTGCTCCTGGCAGGCACGGGGGAACCATATGGGGCACCGGGATTCGAACCGATGACCTTCTGCATGAAAGGCAAACGCCTTACCTCCATCTGGAGGCTAGTTCTAGCCGGCATGGGGTTTGGGAGACACCCCATGTCGAAGGCCTTCTCCCTAACTTGGGTGTGCTGGGAGCCTTGATAGGCCCCCGCCATCCCCTCTTCTGCCCCCGGCCTCCAGGTCCTCCCTCGGTGCTAACCCAGGTGGCCATACAAGATGGGTGTTGGGTGGTCCCTCCTAGATGGGGTGTGCTGGAATTTGCTCAGTTGCACTAAGGTTGTCATTTTCAATTTCTTACCAGTCTACATGTTCAAAACCGCATGGGGGATAGTTCCCCCGCATGCACAATATATAAGTATTCCCTATCCTTAAGTTATGTTTTGCGTATACAGAATGTCCATTTTGTTTTCTGCCTTTTGCACACACCAAAAAGCTCATTTTTACTCCTCAACTCTCTCTGTCCCCCCAACCATCAGTAACCCACATTACTCCTTTTAACCTCAGTTGTGCACAATCCCAATCACAGACCAAAAGCAAGCATTGGTTCTAACAAACTCCAACTATTTCAAAGGACGTAAAATGGACATGTGTGTCTTTTGAATATTTTATGTGTTTTTTTCACTGACAGCTATAAGTCTTATGAAATATTCTCTTATACAGTGATGATTCTAACCACTTTTTATTTTTTCTTCTCTTTGTGAGCTGTTCAATAAGGAATTTTGGTGAAAGAGTACCCCAGTTTAATGTTTATGATTGTACCATGTCATGGAGATTGTTGGACTTGTTTTTATGGCCCCCATATGCTCTGATAATGCCACGTGGCATTGTTCCTTGTTTACATAGGCACATTAAAATGGGAAAATACTATACATACAAATAAGATCTTATATAATTGAGATTGGAACACACAAATCTTTTAGTGAAACAGGACCTTACACCCTGAACATTGACATAATGACCTGACACAGGCCTCAGAAGAACGGGCATTCTCCATTCAAACCTGAACCAGGGAAGCCATCCACGAAACATCCAAGTTTGTCTAACATCATCTGGAAGCAATCCTCTACCAGGGAAGACCCTACGGCTGCTCTGACATCAACATGCTCAAGAGACTTCCCTTAACACTGAGAAGACTTAACAACAACAACAACAACAACAACAACAACCTGCTTATAGGACAGGGCTCACTGCATTACCCGTTAATTGTGAGGTGAAACTAGAGGATACTCTGCACGATCCTGACTGCAATATAGGATATGCAGATTCCAGGATCTTTAATACAGAAACATGATACCAACAACAGAGACTGTGTGAAAAATAAAAGTGTGTTGGCACTACAGACAATGTCTTGGATTGGACAAACTGGCTTGCCTGGAGCCTAGAGTTGGTTTTATGCCAGGAAACTTCAGGGGTAGGGTCTCCTTATATTTAGGCCAAGGCTTTTCTTTACATGTCCCTCATATTTTGGTGGGCCTATGTGCAAACAATAAGTGCCACTCTAAGACCTTTATTTACTGGGCTCCTTTGACTCTAATCCTTAAAAAAAAAAAAAAACCACTTAAACTTTTAAGGTTAACTTAAACTAATATGCATGTGCATGGAAATGTAAAAAAAATACTATGCCTTTAATGTTTAAGGAGTTTCTTAAGTTTTATGACTTTAGATTGCTTTGTGTTCTGCTAAGAAATATTATAATGTATTACAATCTGGGGACTGGAGGGATAAAGTAATTGTACATAGGTTATGTTTTATTTATCTTAAAGTTCTTTGGCTGAAAGTTCAAAGTTAAGATACCAGCAAGGGGGGCCCGGGAGATAGCATGGAGGTAAGGCGTTTGCCTTTCATGCAAAAACTCACCGGTTCGAATCCCGGTGCCCCATATGGTCCCCCGTGCCTGCCAGGAGCAATTTCTGAGCATGGAGCCAGGAGTAACCCGTGAGCACTGCCGGGTGTGACCCAAAAACCAAAAAATAAAATAAAATAAAATAAAATAAAATAAAATAAAATAAAAGATATCAGCAAGGGGACTTCTTCTGAGAATTCTGCTTATGGATGATTGTCCTTCCACTGTAACTTTACCTTGTCCTCTTTCTTTGAATCTTTAGTCTCATAATTAAAAATTTAAATAAAAATGGTCAGCCCTAAATATCCAAACCAATATCAATGGCAGTAGACTCCAAAGACCCAAACTATAACAAGCTATACACAAAATAGACCTGTTATGCTAGCAGTCTAGGGAGCTAAGGGTGGAAGTATGGGATGCACTCTGGGAACTATGGTGGAGAGAGGTCAACACTGATGATTGGAATGGCCCTGATTCACTGTCACTAAGTAATCAAAATATGACTTATGATTTACATACTTAAGATATACTTATGAAGTACTTATGATTTACATTGGTCTTAATAAAAAAAGAAAAGGAATGCTGCACTGTTGAAAGGGAGTGTTCTTTTTATGACTAAATCCTACTACAAATATTTTTGTAATCATTGAGCTTAAATAAAGATATTACTTTAAAAAATTCTTCTTTGATATATATAGAGTATTCTTCAAGAGAGTACATGGTGGACACAATGATGTTTCAAAAAGTCATGAAAACAGATACAAAAACAAAATAAGAAGTCCTTTAACCACATTAATAAGGATTTCTAATTCACTTTGGACAAGATGACAATATAGTTATTCATTTTACTCCTTATGTAGTAGATAAAAGCACAGATTTCTAAGGCTGTTTAATATATTGATTCTTGATGCATTTACAAATTGTCCGATTTAAAGAGTTTTTTTTATTACTCCACAATTCACTTTAATCTATAAAATAAGAAAATATAATAAAATGTCTTGACTTTTTAGATTTTATAAAAAAATACACTTTAGCACATCTTACATGTCAGCTGTATGTGGAAGTATTTTGTCAGCTGTTATCTGTTAACATAATGTTAGTTAAACTTTATCCACCATACTTGAATATACATGGACTCAAAGGCCTTCTTTTCTTTCTTTACTTATTTATCTTACAGTTCTAGTATATTATTACTGCTCCAATACTATTCATGTTCTATATACATTTAGTAATATAATATGTGCTAAAATAAATTATATGTTATAATTATTTATACACTGATTTTGATAACTGAAATCATGAATTTTGAAGGTAGCTTGATTAAGGCACTGAGAAAACTATCTTCCTGGGTTTTAATAAATTAAGGAAAGTTAACTTTTGCATCTTTGGGATATGTCAGAGATTGTTATTAAATATGAACAAAACTGAGTAAAATTATTTTTCTGGAAGGCCAGTAAGTAAAACAATTTGTTTTTCAATAAAGCAACTTCCATTTATAAAGAAATCATAGTCTTAGGTGATTTATCTGTGCTTATATGAAATTATCATGTTAAGACACACAAATATTAAATCAAAATAGAGTTAACATTTTAACCACTAAAATTACTAGCATACTTTTTGCACAGAGAACATAAATGCTGTAAAAATGTGTTGTTTTTATTTGTATAAATTTAATGGAATGTTATACTTCAGAGAATATTCTCCAATTGAAATAAATCTACTTATCTAATGTTCTTAAATTCTTGAAGACTTAGAATTTTTTTTTATTTTTAAATAAAGTAATAACTTAAAAAATAGAGACAATCAGCTAATTTAACTCAGGTGATTTGATATCCTATGTGAAGCATAGTACATCCCTCAGTTTCTACTTTCTAACCATTTTTCATTCTAGAAAATTTTTTAAATTTCTAAAATTTTGATAACTTAATAGAAGCATGATCCTTAAACTAAAAGTTAAAGGTTATTTATTTCAAATAATAGTTCCAGATACTACTCTGGACAATATCTGGGTTTTGGAGAGAGATAATATATGCATAGTACCTGTTCATTAATAATACTGCAAATCATAGTGTCTAAAAAGAAAATAAAAGTGAGGGGAATGGGGAGTTAAATGTCTGTTCCAGAGGCATCATGGGAGGAAACAGGAGCAAAACCAGGGACTTTGGTTGTGGGAAAGGTTCATTGGTATACATTGTAAGACTGAAACTCAATCATCATCAATTTTGCAATCACAATGTTAAATTAAAAGGGAAAAATTAAAAAAAATTAGTTTCAGATGCAGAGAGATAGTACAGAGGGTAGGATGGGTTTGCCTTGTAGACAATGTACCTGGGTTTGATCCCCATCATCTCATATGGTCTTCTGAGCACTGAGCATTGCCAAGATTAATTCCTGAATGCAGAGCCAGAAGTAACCCCTAGTTGTGACTCTCTCCCCAAAATACAAAATTAATAAATAAAAGAATAATCCCTATTTGGTATATTCTTAAGTGTGTAAAAAACATTGTTCTTTAATTTCTTTAATGAAATTTAATTTTTTTCAATTTTTTTTCAAATTTGTTTCACTATAAATCAGAGTTTGTAGCTACTATGTTAAATGACACAGAGTTCACCTTATTGTACAACTATACAATTAAGTCCTTTCATATAGTTTTCCTATATACCTTCCTTTTGGGTATACATTAGTAGTGTCATTTAAGATAGTTTTGTTCAATGCTTTTCTTCTATTTTCTCTGTTCACTACATATGGGATAAAATATTTTTATTTATCTCTGATACTACAGTAGTACTGTATTTGCCGGCGTATAAGACGACTGGACATATAAGATGACCCCTTAATTTTGCAGTTAAAACATAGGCTGAGGCCTACATTCGCTGTATCAGACAGAACGTGCTTGTGCTGCAACTGTATGTACCACAGTGAGCCAATCACAACAAGCAAAGGTTCAAAGGGTATACTGTAATAGACTTCCTCTCTGACTCTGGCCATTCTGAGCAGGCTTTTTACAGTGTAGATTCGGGTCCAGGACATTGTCTAATTTGCATGCATAAAAAGCCTGCTTGGATTGGCTGAGTTAGAGAGGCGGACCAAGCAGCCTTGCAGTGATTGGTGCAGGACAGAGTTGGAAAATTCGTTTTGTGGCAATATTCAGACAATTTTCGTTTAGCAGCATATTGAAACATTTTTCGGGATATACTCAGCGTTTGAGACTACCCCCTTTTTTCGGTTGACTTATCTTTTGTTTCAAAAGTCGTCTTATACGCCAGAAAATATGGTATGTAGTATAGATGGTAGCATTTTAACTTCACAATAATATTCCACTATGTATATGCAATATCATTTAGAGTTTATCAACTGTCAGCAAGCACTTCTCTTTCTTCCAACCCTTAGATATTATGAATGAGGTATTAAATTTGGATGTCTAATATCTCTTAAGTTCATCGTAGTACAAACGTTTGTAAGTACTAGTAGGAAATGATACCCATAAAATATTTATTTATTTAAGTACTTGCTGCACTGCTTTTCTAATAGGTACTCCAAACAACACATTTATTTTGAGCATATAAGGCATCTCTATATTCCTTCTACATAACCATGAACACCGTTTAATACCTTTCAAATAATATTTTTACATATATGAAGTAATAACTCATTATTTTATCTTATTGCCTTAATAAAATAAATGAACATATTTTTATGATATACTAGTCCTTCTTTGAAAAATTACATACTTAAATTACATGCTATTTTTTACATTGTGATTACAATCTTACACAAAATTTAATAGAAACCGCTTGGAAGGTGTATGACATGAAAATATCTTCTATAGTTAGGTGTGATATATTTTTATTTTGGTAAAAATAAATTTCACCATGCAGAACTTTTCAGTCTGATATATATGCACATTTATTTTGTATATACATATGCATAGAATATTACCTATACTTATATGTGCATATATTATATTTATGATTTCCATATATTATATTTAGAGAAACAACTGGTCAATGTGTCACTTCCTGGATACTCTGACCTTGATGAAATGCAGCTCATTGCCACCTGACATTTAGAACTCTTATTAATTTGCTGACCTAAATCATAATTTTTTACCAGACTTAAACTGGTGCCAGCCTCAGGAGCTGCTTCCTCAATAATGCATTGTAAGTGCCCTTCTGCTTTCTGGTCGAGTCCTATCCACAAATCTATACCTTATGTGGTGTTGGATAATCACAGATGTTGGTATTTTCCCATATCACTCAGAACTTATGTGTTTATATAATCTGCTTTTTGGTTTGACTAAGAATCTCCTATTACTGGTGCTCCTCTAATTCTGGTGCTATTTTGAATAGTGAATTTGCCTATTTACCTGATTTATACAATGAGAAGAAAGTCATATTTTTATTTCTTTTAACTTTTACAAATTTTAAGAAATAATTGGGGCCAGAGAGAATGGAGGTAGGGTGCTTGCCTTGCATGCAAGAGGAGGTGGTTCGAATCCCAGCATCCCATATGATCCCCTGAGCCTGCCAGGAGTGATTTCTGAGCATAGAGCCAGGAGTACTACCCCTGGCGCTGCTGGGTGTGACCCAAAAACCAAAATAAGTAAATAAACAACACAGCTACCTAATAATGATTCCCAGAGACCAAGTTTCTCTTAGATTCCTTTAGGATCTTTCTTCCCATATGCTAATCATTCTAACCTATATTTAATTACTCTATTAATTCTTGGCTCAAATTCTAATAGAGACTGGCTCTTCATATTCAACTGGAGGCTTTTGGCAGTGAGAATAAAAATAAATATACTTTTGTGTCTCAAGCACAAATTTCTTGCTACTTAAATTACAGTCTTTTCAATGAAAACACAGAAACAAAGGTTCACAAATACACATAAGTGACTGATTTGACTCTGCGGTATTTTTTGTTTTCTTCTCATCTTTATACCTTATGAATACATATTATGGAAACCCTTCAATGCTATTTTAGAGAGAACTCATGATTAATGAATGAAAAACATGATTCACTGTCAAAATATTTCCCAATTTCCATATCTCGGCCAAAGTTAGAATGGAATAGAGAACTCAGGTTATTGGCATTCAACTTATTTGCGTTTTCTTCCTCTATGGTTCTGTCTACTTGGTTTATGCTTTAAATTATTGCCTTCAACTTTGTATAATCAAAGTCAAACTATTCTAAGCTTGGCTAAAATGCTGTCTCTACCTTGAAATACTTCCAGTCAAATCTATATCTTCACTCGAAATAGTAATGGTCTGATTATTATGGAATCATTTATACTGGAAGTTTTTTATATGCTTAGTAATAATTAAAGTGTCTTTACTGTGTTGAATACCTTACTGAATTAGTAAATTGTCGTTGTTTGATATATACTTAAATATTTGCATGAATATATAATTTTATATGAAACCAATATTGCATTAATTTACTACTAATATTCTAAAACCATTTAGTATATATTACACTACTAAGAATATGTAATATTTATTTTCATATTAAAAGACATAATTATATCATCTTGGACCATTAGTAAGGAAGTACTACAACTAAATAGCTTCAAATAGAAATGTATTTCTCACTGTGCTGGAATCATGAGGTTCAAAATCACTATTAAGAAGGCCAAATTTCCAATATCTATAAGGGAATTTTTCAATTCCTAGTTTTTGATGGTGACTGACAATTTCTTAACCCTATTTGCATCAGTCATTATGTTGCTGGTTAAATTTTGTTTTATTTGTATATTTATAGTCTTGAAGGTTCTTAGTCGTCCTAGTAAATATTTCTCAATTGCTATGATGTTTTATGGTGTATCTTATGTAGCAGTCTATTTTTCAGACTATTTTTGAAGAAATGTTCTTGTAATTTTGTTTAGAGAAGTTTATGAAAAGGAACTAGGATATTCCAGACTTATAGTGCTTGGTTAAGTAGTGTTAAGAAATTTCAAACTTCAAGTGTATCTGCAGAAAGTTCTAATGTTTACAGAAAAGGCTGTTATTTTAATTGTATACACTTTAAATTTTGTTGTTTTGGATTATTTATAGTTTCTGCCTTTGTGAAGAACAGGAAAACAAAATGGCAAATTTTCATTTTTTTTAAACAAGAAAAGGGGAGTTGTTATCCCTCCCCCAATTCTATATGCTAATATCACCTGTTTGGTCAGACCCAACCACACCTGCAAGGGGATGGTGTTTGAGATAGAGGTTAATAAAGAGGTTGGAGGAAGGGTAGAGAGGGTGCAATAGAGAGTGTAATAGGGTGTGATAGAAAGGGTCCTTGGAGGGCAGTTGATGGAGGCTGCTTCATAAAGCTTAGCTTAGAGGCTTTGTGAGAAAAATGCACAGGGTGGTTAGGGCTGTGAAATACAGCCGGATATTTCCTGAATCTTCAACTGACTTACTGTGGATCATATCTTCACCATCACCCTGACAAACATGCTGGCCTAAGGGACTGCAGACACCTGGCCAAGCTGATGGGGCGTTGACCCCACCCACCACATTAGGACTTTTTTTTTATTTAAACAATGTTTACCCTTAGGCCTGTCTAATTTATTTGTTATACAATGAGAAGAAAGGACATATTTTGCTTCTTTTAATTTTACAAATTTTAAGAAATAACAGAGTATCCACCGTAATAATTCCCAGAGACCATAGTTTCTCTTAGACACATTTAGGATCTTTCTTTCCATTTGTGAATCATTCTAAACTTTACTGAATTAGAATCTATTATTTTATCTTGATTTTTATATCCTTTTTATATATCTTTAAATATTATATTTACATGGATACCTTATATTTAAATTCAAATATGTATTTTATTTTGGTGATATGGGTTAGGACAGTGGTCAGCAACCTTTTTTTTTTAACTAAGCCAAATCACACAAAAACCATGATTGAAATTTATTTTGAGAACCACATTTTTTTGGGGTTTGGGGCTTTTTTAGGGCTTGTCTTTTTGTTTTGTTTTGGTGTTGTTTTTGGTTTTTTTTTGTTTGTTTGTTTTTGGCAGTGCTCAGGGGTTACTCCTGGCTCTATGCTCAGAAATCACTCCTGGCAGGCTCAGGGGCCCATATGGGATGCCAGGATTCGAACCATGGACCTTCTGCATGAGAGGCAAACGCCTTACCTCCATGCTATCACTCCAGCCCCGAGAGCCACATTTTTAAAACTGAAAATACATAGGATGGTACACTGTTTTTAGTTTCAAAAAGTTTTTATTGAGAATATTCTGCATGCTAGTATCCACATATGTCAGGAGGATACAAATACACAACTAATAAAACAAAAACTTTAGAACGAAATTATTTATTGATAATGTTAAATTCCATAAAATTTGCCTTACAATGTAGAGAAAATTACATCCTGACAATGACTGACAAAGTCACAAACACTAATGTGAACATTGGCCTTGCATTTCCTTGGATAGTTTGAGTAAGTTAGATTTGTATGTTGTTGTTTTTAATTTTAGGCATGATATCAGGTTCTCATTGATGAGATTATTTCTCTATTTACTCTTGATAAGATTCATGCTTGAAAAAGATTGTTTGCATAAATATGTAGACCTGAACAAGGAACGAACAGCAAATGCTAGCTTTTTAGTTGATTATATGAGTCAGGAATACTATCCCAGCTGTTAAAAATCAACATATCGTCCTTCTCCAGGTCCTCAAAACAGACCACTTGTGCTGTGAACTAAGTTCACATTTATGTTTCTCCAATTTTTTTTAAATTAGCACAAAGACATTCAAATTTCAAGCTTCACAGTTCATTGTTTTTTAAATCCAAAAATTGCATTTCAAAGTTATCAATGTCGATATTAAAGGGATAAAAATGTAATCCAGTTGCAGTGGCATTCAGAGGTTTTTTTAAACAAAGGCCAGTGTTACTTTGCTGTTTCTGAAATCCTGAAACCTCTTGAAAAAAAGCTTCCCTCATATTTAAAAGTGTTGTTTTAAAATAGGTAATGTCAATATCAGGATTATTTTCTTGGCAATGTTTCAACAGCCTTGGAAGGTGAATCAAAGCTTCTCTGTCAAAATCTTGAGCAAAAACAGATAATTTGTTTTCAAACGAAATAACTTCTTCTAACATCAAAAAATTGTGTTTCCTTTCCCCTGTAGTTTATGATTAAGCTGATTTAGATGTGAAGTAACATTCACCATGAAATACAGGATTTGAATCCACTGATCGTTTGTTAATTCTGGATACTGAACATCATTCTCAAATAAAAATGTTTTGATTTCCGATAATAAGGAAGTAAAACATTTCAAAACGTCAAATGTTTCCTCTTATTATTTATTTATCCTCTGTTATTTATCTGTGAAAGATATGCTGGTATTTATCAGTGGATGACTCACTGTTATTTGTGGATGATGCACTCTTATGGGGGGATCTGTGGATGATGCCCTGTTATGGGGGAACAGAGGATAATGCACTGTTATGGGGGAACAAAAGATGATGCACTGTTATGGGGGGATCTTCCAATGATGCACTGTTATGGGGAGGGATCTGTGGATGATGCATATATGGCATCTTATGTGTGTCTAAATAGTATTATAAAATTAGTGGGGCTCATCATGGATATTTTAAGCAGGATTCACTCCAATAGTCCTCACTGGTACTATTATATATTGACCTCAGAACCTGGCCACTAACTTATTTTTCTGGCTCCTAGATTAAAAAAAATGCATCAAGCTCTGGCTCATAGGGCTCCAATACATATATTGTCCCACAGGGGAGGGTGGGGTGGTCTAGGCTGGACAGTAACTCACCAGGCACCACTATGCAGCCACTGACCCACATATGGCTCTCTCCTCTATTGCTCCTCAGTCTGTAGTGCAGATAGGATGCTGCCTCAATGCCACAGTGCCAGACAAAAAGCCATGCCTCCCCATACCACATGACCCAACTGGAGCTGTTTGGAGCCGCCACCAGGCTGCACACTGGGGGGGGGGGGTCACTGACAGAGACTAGGAGCAGATTCCTGATTCCTGGAGCAGCCACCTGGCACACAGAAGAGCCAAATTTAAAGTGTAAAGAGCTGCATGTGGCTCCTGAGCTGCAGGTTGCCGATCACTGGTTAGGATAAAGGGAGATAGAGGTAAACACCCTAGCCGATGAAAATGTTTGGAAGCATAGTTTGTCTGCAAGTATATTTTAAAAATTGAAGAAAATATTCTACACATGAGACCTTCATATATAATATATTCTATATTATTAACATTTAATAACATGAACTTTGCATTTGACAATTTAGTATATTTGAATTTAGACAAGTCTTTATCACTGAAAAATTATTTTTACTTTTTTCTGTTTGGCTTTTTAGGCCACTCAAGGAATTTCTTAGTGATTTTACTAGTTCTTCCCTCAGAGATCACTTCTGGCAAGGCTTAGGAATTCATCTGTGTAAGGAGGAATGAAACCTAGGTTGATTGAATACAAGAAAAATTTCTTATCCAGTGTATTATCACATCAGCTCAACTTCTATGCTCATTTGTTACCTAAAGTTGCATGTCTTTAAACGACTAAGCTTGGTTTGATACCTAGCACCACTATCGTGTCTTCAGAACAGCACTATATCCTCCAACTCTATCCCAAATCTTGCCAGTTGGCCATAAATGAATATGAATAGACTCTGGGAAGCACATGGGAAGCCCCCTCTCTAGGGCTATTGACAATAATGTACAGTTTTCATACTAATGCTATACCCTAGAGAAAGTGTGAAAATTCATAACTACACATCAATATATTTATAACTATGTACAAAAGGGGGAAAAGATCGAAAACCAGGTGAACTAATTACATTAATTGGTCACTATTACCCAGTGGACATGTCTAGTCAAAAGAGTTAATGACATGGCCACATGGGGAATAGCAGCATATAAAAACAGTCAAAGAATATGGCTCCCCACTTCACTGTTAGCCCCTTCAACTAAGTTAAATAAAACAGCAGGACAGGAATGATTATACCCCCATTTATGTGGTTTGGCTGGAGTCTAAGAAATGTGAGGGAACAAGTAGCCACTGGGGTACAGTCCTAGAGAAGTGACAGAGAAGTGACAGTGACAGAGAAGCAAATGTCAAAATGAAATGAGGATAAAAGTGACTTTAGTTCAAGCTGCATATTCAGAGTAGGAAAGTATAAACAGGATGCAGAATGACATAGATATGGACAAGATCTATACTGCAGGCAAGGAGTTGGTAGGGGACAAGATTTAACTTGTCATACAGTGGGCCAGTATCAAGGAATAGGACAAGTGACATTACTCTTGGGTAAAGGAGAGGTTTGGGCATTGTGAGGGACCATGAACCATATATTTAAACTTTACAGTAAACTCTTACTTCTCAGGCAACTACATTTTTGCACAATTTTTTCAAACAGTTTTCAGGAATACATGATCTGGGCAAAAAAATTATCTTGCACCAATATTTGTACTATAAAAATATAAATAAAACTATATGAAATCTCAAAACACATGTATAACTCCTACAGATAAATGAATAAAGAGGAAAATTCAAATGATTTGAAGAGGTTCAGGTAAGGTTTTAACTACAATTCAATATAGAATCTCTATATACACACATCCAGATAAATATACATTGGCATACATCATAATATTAACCATTCACTGGGCTTTAAACTTAAAATTAGAAGGAAACTGGTAATATAAAAATAAATTTTAATTTGGCATCTTCTACTAGGAACAAATATAATAGTAATCAAATATTAAAATGTCAGATTTTATCATGGTATGTCAAGCAGCTGGGAAATAAACAATCCTACTTTTTCTTTAAACCAGAATGACCCTTCAATAACAGAATCTAATTTCTCAATTCTTGATCCACTAGATATATTTGAAAAATTTAGCAGTTGTTCATTTTCACTGGAAACTCTCCTTATCTCCAGTAACTTCAGAGTGTAAGCAGACTCAGGAAACTATGACAGTTACTTGTTCAGGAAGCCAATATAAAATGAAAAAAAAATGTTACTCAATGTGTGATCATGAGAACAAATTTTTAAGAATGACCTTAAGTACACTACTAATTTAATTCTGGAGTCTGAGGGAAATTCTTTGCTGCACCTGGGATTAAATAGGAAGAAATAGTACTAAGTAAAATAATTCAGAAAGAGCAAGATAAATACTAAATAATCTTACTCACTAGCTTAATATGTGTAAATGAAACAAATTATTAGATCAATTTCAACAGAAAAATAAGTCCTGAGATAAAGTCAGGGTAAAAACTGTGAATTTTTTATTGGAGGGTAAGTCAGAAAAATAGATCATGAGATTACGAAGGAGGATCCAGATAACTTGGTAGTAGATATAATGTTGCAACAGTAAAAATACTGTTGCATCAGTTAAAAAATATTGACTTTACTGATAAAATAAAAACAAAATAAATCTAAATTCCAATATGTGTAAGATAAGTCTTATTTTTAACTCTATAACTTTAGTTAATTTGAGAAATATGCAAGATTTGGAATGACTTGGTTTTCAACAACCCTCTCATGATAGTATTTATCCTCTTTAATTCAACAAATTGGGAATAATTCAAATAGACATAGAGCTTTTGTCTTGTTGATGGTATCAATGTTTCTATAGTGTAGACACTAAATTTTCCGATAATTTTGGTTTTCAATATTAGTCTTATGCCCTGGGATAGTCCCTCTTTCAAAAATAGTGCTGGGTTCCCAAGATAAGTTCTCTCAATAAAACATATACTGGACATTATAAGTCAAAAATCACGATTCACATTTATAGAGAAATGGCACAAAATATTGCGTATCAGAAAAATATTATTAGCTCTCATGCTAGTATGTGTAAAAGACATAGAAATCGACTAGAGCTGAAGGTGAATGTTGACTACAGAGAATTGAAAAGAGGTTAAAATAGTAACTTTGACATACTCAACATTGCTGTTGACTAGCATGGCCTGGCTGGATTAGGAAGAAGAATAATTATAAAATTGATTTTCTTTTATTATTTCTTTGTTTTTTATTTTATTATATTTATTTGTAGGTTTTAATAATATATTTATTTAGGTACCATGGTCACAAACATGTTTTTAGTTGGGGTTCAGTTATAAAAAGTACATCCCCTTAACCAGTGCAACATTCCTGCCACAAATGCCCCCCCCCAATCTCCCTCCTGCAACACAGACTGCCTATCTACGATACAGACATTGTTTGTTCTCTCCATACCTTTGTCATGATATTTGATAGTGTAGTTACTTCTCTAACTGCACTTGCCACTTTTTGTAGTAAGCTTCAGATCTTGGGTTGGTCCATACAGCCTCATCTCTATTGTCTCTGGGTATTATTACCATATTATCTTTCATTTTTCTTAAATCCTACAAATGAGTGAAACTCTTCTATGTCTATCTCTTTCCTCTAACTTATTTCACTCAGCATAACAGTTTTCATGTTCATCCACTATAGCAACATTTCATGACTCACTTTTTCCTGACAACTTCATATTATTCCATTGTGTATATGTGCCACAGTTTCTCTAATCACTCATCTGTTGATGGGCATCTGGGTTGTTTCCAGCTTACGGCTATTGAATAGAGTGCTGCAATGAATATAGGAGGGGAAAAGGCACTTTTGTCCTGTGGTTTTTGTGTTCTTAGGAGTGGCACAGCTGGATTATATAGTATCTCAAATCCAGATTTTTGAGGAATCTCCATATTGTTTTTCAGAAAGGCTGGACTAAACAGCATTCTCTTCAGCAGTGAATGAGTAACTTTGTCTTTATATCCCCCACCAGCAGTTCTTGTTCTTTGTGAACTGTGCCAATTTCTGTGATGTGAGGTGGTATTGCATTGTTGTTTTGATTTGCATCACCGTAATGATTAGTGATGTGGAACATTTTTTCATGTGCCTTTTGAACATCTCTATTTCTTCTTGATGAAATCTGTGCATTTGTTCTCCAATTTTTTGATGGGACCGATTTTTTTCTTTTTAAGTTCTGGCAGTGCTTTGTATATCTTAGATATTAGCCCCTTGTTTGATGGGTATTAGGTGAATAGTTGCTCTTCATTCTCTGGATAGCCTTTTGATAAGCACCATTAAATTTAAGGTTAATAAACTTCTCAATTTAATGTAGTCCATCTGTTTATCTCTGCTTCCAATTATTTGGACAGTAGCGTTTACTTTCTGAAGATGACTTTAGTTGCAATGTTATGGAGTGTTTTATTTCTGTGTTCTTCTTTAATCTATTTGAAATTTTTAAAATAATATTTACATTTAAGAACCATGATTACAAACATGTTTGTAATTGGGTTTCATCATATAAAATGATCCTTTCCCAATGCAACATTCCAAACACCAATGCCTCCAAATCCCCTCTTTCCCCACCTGCCTGTATTCAAGACAACATTCAACTTCTCTCACTTATTAACATTGTCATGATAGTTGTTAGTGTATTTTTTTCTCTAAATAAATTCACCACTCTTTGTGGTAAGATGCATATATTGAGCCAGTCCTTCCAACCCTCATCTCTATTGTCTCTGGGTGTTAATACAATAATGTCTTTTATTTTTTCTGAAATCCTATAGATGAGTGATACTACTCCATGTTTATCTCTCTCCCTCTGACTGGTTTTACTCAGCATAATAGTTTCCATGTACATACATATATAAGAAAATTTCATTGCTTCAACTCTCTTGAGAGCTGTAGAGTGTTCCATTGCTTTAGACATCCATCTGTTGAAGGGCATATGGCTTTTTCATAGATTCTACTATTGTAAATAGCAATTCAAGGAATATAGATGTGCAGAAGGAATATGTGTATTGTGTTTTTTGTGTTCCTAGAGTATATCTCTAGGAATAGTATAGCAGATATATGGAAGCTCCATTTTCAGTTATTTGAGTTATTTCCATAATGTTTTCCATAAAGGTTAGATTGGACAGCATTCCCACCAGTAGTAAATAAGAATTCCTTTCTTGCTATATCCCCACCAGCATTGATTGTTCCTGTTCTTTGTGATGTGTGCCAGTCTCTGTGGCATGCGATGGTACCTCATTGTTGTTTTGATTTGCAACTCCCTGATGATTAGTTATGTGGAACATTATTTTAAGTGCCTTTTGGCCATTTGTATTTCTTCTTTGAGGAAATGTCTTCTTCCCATTTTTGATGGGTTTAGATTACTTTCTTATGTTAATTTTTGTCAGTACTTTGCATATCTTAGATATTAGCCCCTTATCTGATGTAGTTTCCCATATTCTGTTGTGGCCTTTGTATCCTAGTCCCTATTCTCTTTGAGGTGCAGAAGCTTCTCAGCTTTAATATAGTCCCATCTGTTTATCTACACTTCCACTTATTTGGAGAGTGATGTTCCCGCATTGAAGATACCTTAAATCTCAATGTCCCTGAGTGTTTTACCTACTTTATGGTTTCAATCTGATATCCAATTTGTTAACGTATTAATATTTGATCTTTATGCATGTTTGTAGTTGGTGGTCTGAGTTCGCTCTTTTGCAAGTGGATGACCAATTTTCCTAACACTACTTGTTGAAGAGGCTTTCTTTGCTCCATTTTGCATTTCTAGTCTTTTAATCAACAAGAAATTGATTGTATATCTGGAGAACATTCTTTGGATATTCAAGTCTATGCCATTGATCAAAGGGTCTATCTTTACATACCATGCTTTTTAATGACTATTGCTTTGCAATACAATTTAAAGTTGAGGAGAGTGATGCTCTACTTATACATGGGTGTTTATTGTTCCAAATTAATTTTAGAAGTGTTTGATCCACTTCTTTGAAGAATATCATGGGTATCTTTAGAAGAATTACATTAAATCTATGCAATGCTTTGGGGTGAATCACCATTATAGTGATGTTATCCTCTCAATCCATGAATAGGGTATATGTCTCCATTTCTTTGTGACCTCTATTTCTTAAAGCAGTGATTTTAGTTTTCTTCTTTATAGATACTTTAATTCTTTAGGTAATTTGACTCCAAGGTATTTAAATTTCTATGGTATTATAGTGAATGGTATTGTAATTTTAAGGTACATTTTTCTCTATCATTATTTTTGTATAAAATGCATTGAGTCATGTATAATAATTTTGTAGAAGTTTGCAATACAAATTCATTGTTTCTAGAACTTTTTGGAAGAGTCTTTAGTGGTTTCTAAATTTAGTTTTATGTAGTATGCAAACAGTGAGAGATTGACCTCTTCCTTTTATATCTGGATGCCATTCATAAGTTTTGCCTAATTGCATATCAAGTAATTCCAGTACTATGCTAAATAAAATTGGTGAGAGGGGAAGCCTTTGCTTGTACCTGATTTTAGAGCATAGGCCTTTACTTAATCTCCATTTAATATAATACTTTCCATGAGCTTACATAAATGCCCTTGGCTACACTGAGAAAGATCCTTCCATTTTTTTTCCTTTTGAGACAAGTTTTTTGAATGCATGTTAGGCATTATCAAATGCTTTCTCATCTATTTAAATGACCTTATGCTTTTTTTCTTCTGTTGATATGGTGTATTACACTGTTTTACTTGCATATGTTAAACTGTCCTTGCATCTCTGGAATAAAGCCTACATTGTCCATGATGTCTGACTTTCTTGATGAGGTGTTGGGTCCTATTTGCTAGGATTTTGTTGAGGATATTTGCATCTGTTTTCATTAGGAATAGTGGTCTGTTGTTTTCTTTTTTATAGCATCTCTTTCTGACAAAGCTATAAATGTTTCTATTTTACTGCTTTTTTTCAGTGTACCACAAATTCTGATAATTTGTGTCTTCATTTGTATTAGTTTCAAGGAATCTTGATTTTCTCTTTGATTTCATCTCTGACACACTAATTTTTCAATAGTGAGATGTTAAATTTCAAGGTGTTAAAGTTTTTTCTCTATGTCTGTCTTTAGTTCACTTTTAATTTTAATGAATTATGATCTGATAAGGCAGTTTATACAATTCCCATCCTCTTAATTTTATGGAGGTATGTTTTATGGACCAGTAAGTGGTCTATCCTGGAGGTTAACCCAAGTGCATAGAAAAGATATGTGTATCCAGTTTTCTGGGGGTGGAGGTTAGACCGACATATATCTTCTTGGCCAGTTTCTTCAATTTCTCCTTCAGAGCTAGTACATTGTTAAGTTTTATCCTGGTTAACCTTCCAAGGGATGACAGGGCAGGGTTGATACCTCCCACTATTATTTTGTTTTTATTGAAGTCTTCTTTTAGATTTGTCAACAATTGTTTTAAATATTTTGATCATATATGCATCCTCAGTGGGTTCTGGTTTTGAGTCTTTGTTTCTGAGGTATTTATTTTTAATCCATGAAGCTATGTATATTACCTTCAAACCTGAATATGAGTCTGGCTCAATGAAGTATTCTAGGTGAAGGAGGAAACAGCACTCTCCAAATAATTGGAAGCAGAGATAAACAGATGAGACTATATTAAGCTGATAAGCTCCTGTACCTTAAAGGAAATGGTGCCTAAAATATAATAGCCACCACAGAATGGGAGAAACTATTCACCTAATACCCATCAGATAAGGGACTAATATTTAAGATATATAAGTACTGATAGAGCATAACAAGAAAAAAATTAACCCCATCAAAATATGGGGAGAAGAAATGAACAATTTCTCAAAAGAATAAATTTCTTCTCTAAAGTCCTTATCTGAGAGGCTAAATAATTGGTTGGAAGTTTTGGAGATCAACAGAGCTTCAATCTTCATTCTTTATGCATAGTTTTGTCATGCATTGTTTTCCCATTGTAATGCTTGTAGTGTGAAGTTTTCTACATGTTTTTCTTGGGTTCATTGACTAGGAAATGTGTGATGCTGAAGAGTTGAGTGACTAGGTTTCTCTGGCTTTGTATATATTTTAAATCAAAAGATAAACGTAACCTCTCTCCCATAATATTAGATGACCCAGGTTGCTTGACATTACCTTCTTTATTACTTTATTTGAAGATGAAAGTCTAAGTATATGCTGTTGGCAAAAAAAGTTATAGAACACACACACACACCTCTGTCTCTTTCCTGGTAAGTTAGGGTAGAGTGTTTGAATATAGTAGTTGAGGTCTGTACTCTCCACCTCCAACACAGAATCATGTAGACACTATCATAAATAATTAGAATTGAGGGTAAAATAGAAGGAAATAAAATTAATATAGATTACTGGACATAGTGAAAATTAGTCAATTCTAAAGTTTCTAATAGATTGGAAAACTAGGTTGGTGAAAAAAAATGGAGAAAAGAACACTACATTGGGTGGAAATACAAAGAGCCATGCTCACTATGAAAAGGGTTTAGATATTTAGAACAGGAATAATAGTGACTAGAGCCACAAGTGGAAGAGTCTAGAGGAGCATGTAGTACTGAAAATTGAACTGGAGTTGCCTTACATATGATGTATGTTCCAATCTCAATTTTTAGCAATGTTATCCTAAATAAGTTGTTCAATTTCAGAATTTAAGCTTTCCCACATAAACAATAGAAGTACCATCTTACAATTTATAAATGTGGTATTTAATATTTGGAAAGCATGTGGAATCAATCATATCTTAATTAGGACCATGTGAGTTTTAAATAGCCATGAAATTAATAAATGAAGTTTACAAAGGAGATGTTCCTAGCATGATCAGCATAAAATTTCCTTAAGGGTTTCTTTGGAGGAAAGATAGGTATATACCTTTTACTCAGAATCTTGATGATCTTATAGAATTACTCAAATAATTAAGGCTGTTGACAGATGAAAAACAGGGCTGTATCTGACATTTGAATATAGACATAAATAAATATAGAATTTTTATTCTCTTTTCTAGAGAGTAGGACAAAAAGGCATTAGATAGAATTCTCAGATGAGAAGAAAATGCCTCCAGAGATAAATTCTAGGACTGCAATTTGACTCCCATTTTCTACTAAGAGAATAAGAAAGCAGATCATATTTCTTCCATTCTACAAGTCCCTAAGCTCCAATCTGGCACTGTACTGGGAAGCAGAGAGGATTGGAGATTATAATTGTAAATTAAAGTAGTCTTTTTTTTAAATAAAGCTGAGAGATGTTATAGAATCTGCCCAAGATGCCATTAAGAAATCTGTGCTCCAGCAGTGAAGGGATATTGGACATTGCACAGTTGGGTACATTGATTAGAGAAAATAAATTATTTTCAAGTTTATATTTCACAAAGCTCAGACACCCCAATAAAACTCCTTTGCTATATATAACTATAATTTTTGAGACATGAGAGGCAGGCTAGGGTATTTAATTGGCTCTGGTTGAGAAACCTGTAAAGCCTGAAATATTTTCAAATAAAAAATCAATAATATTTGATAGGAATCAGGAGCTATTCAAAGCAGAGGAGGAGTGGTGTTATTTCCATAAAAAAGTTTAATATTAAGAAGACTTTTTCTCCAATAGAATTTCATTAAACTAGGATATTTCTGTAGACAGATATTTTTCCTTTATATATAAAATGACATGGACTTATTAAAATTGGTAAATTAAACTATAGTCTAAAAAAGAAAAGTTAACTTAAATGTTTTCTTAGCTTAATGTTTTGTAGAAATTAGATTATATGATAATTATACTTCTTTTAGTTATAAAATGTATGAAACAACATACTGTCTGAGAATACTCTTCAAAATGTTATGAGACAAAAAGTTATTTTTCCATTTCATTTATTGACTAATGCATTTATTTTCTCACCCTTCAATATAACCAATAAAACCATACTGGAAATAGAATGATAAAACCGGAGTAAGGGATATTACACTGTAAAAAAAAACTAAAACTACTCATTAACTATATGTTTACATTTAATATATAACTAGAATTAAATAATCTATAATATTAAATTTATGCATCAGACACTAGATAATAGATGTAAAACTTCCATTTTTATTATTCCTGGAATATGACTTTATACATTTTCATTGAATTGCATTAGAGGCTTGAAAGATGAAATCATATGTATGATTGAACATTTATAACATAAAATAATTATTTTTCTAATAAAGAAGGGCCAAAGAACAAAGAGCAGACAAATTTAAATTTATTAAGTAGAAGAAAAATGATCACTTAGAAAATTGTTAAATTCTTTGGTAAATTATCTGAATTAATGAGGAAAATAAGATCTAGATTGTTGCTTCTACACTAAAAATATTGTATAAAAGTATACTTGCATTTGCAATTAATTTTGTGATGATATAAGACAAGGCATGACACTAAAAAAAGCCATAACATGAGATTGGAATGATGCAAATTAGGTCAAGAGAAGCTCAGGACATGAGCAATCAATCCATATAGGAATAAACTGAGTCAGGTAATAGAGACTCTGAGGCAACTAATTTGCACCATACTTAACCCTGAAATTTACCTCCATAATTGTGGTCTAATAAGTTTCTTGAATGTTCACTACATTATTAAAAATTTTTAGGAATTCAATACTAATTTTAGTTATTGCAATATCTTAATATGATACTCTATGACAAAGGGTGAAGTTTGTGCTAGTTTCTTTGTTGAGTATGTTAATAGCAATGGGATTGCCATATTATTATCGTTACTGAACTTATTAGATACTTATTTCTAAATTTCACATAACTTATTGCAAACAATAACTACTCCAAATTAGTTCTTGAAGTTTTTTTTTTGGGGGGGGGTCACACCCGGCAGTGCTCAGGGGTTACTCCTGGCTCCATGCTCAGAAATTGGTCCCGGCAGGCACGGGGGACCATATGGGGCACTGGGATTCGAACCGATGACCTTTTGCATGAAAGGCAAACGCCTTACCTCCATGCTATCTCCCAGGCCCCTAGTTCTTGAAGTTTTATCAAACATATATGTAGTCACTTCATGTTCAGAAGCTCCGACTCTCATATCAAAATTGTTCCAAAATGCATTATCATATTTTTTCTTTTTTTTTTTTTTACTCTGTCTCTTTTCACTGTATGTAATCCCTTAAAATCACTGCATTTTCATTTTGTTCAATTTTAAGTTTGGAAATGCTTTAGTACACTCCCACTACCAATGGTTTCTTTTCTAGTTATTCAGGTCAAGCCAGAGGCCCCCTGTGTATTTCCTTCTGTAGAAATCCTCATCCAAGTTACTCTAGAATAAATGGCCATAAAAACTAATATATATATGTACACTAAATAATTTTCATTTGTACTTGCTCAGCCAACATCATAGCTTCATCAAAGAACAATTTTGGAATGCAAAATTCCTAGTCATGCTATATCTCAATAAATGAGAATTTCTGGTGCTAAACTCTACGATTTGTCTTAATATGTTTTGATGGTAATTTGAATGCATGTTAAATTTAAATTATTGGGGCAAGAGCGAAAGAACAGAGGCTTTAAGTGGCATAAGGTCAACCTTTGTTGGCTAGTCTAATACCACCCAACATGATCTCTGAGCACTAAGCCAGAAGTAATCCCTGAGCACTTTAGGATATGTTTCAATCACCCCAAACAGTCGAAGAATTACTACTGTAAATGATCTCAGTAAATTTCCTATAGCCCCATTACTAAAGATAGTAAGTAGATGAGTCAGAGGAAAATATAGAAGTGTAAAACATAGTAATTTAGCTAGAAACTGAGGAAGAGCTACAACTATTTATTGTAGTTTGAGGGAAGTGGTGTTGAGCTAACATTTGATTTTCAGGAGATATTACAGACTGATCCTTGGAAATGATCTCTGATAATGCTCAGGAGCTACCTGTGTTAAAGGTCATTTGAAGTAGGGCTGGTGGGACTTAAGGTAATACTTTAACCTCAATACTATCTCTGTGTCATATATAAACCCTCTAAAACTTTTATTCCTGATATTTATTCAAAAGCACAGGTTCAAATTGATTCACTAATGAATTCTTTCATGCCATCCAAAAGGATCTACTGCCTATACTTTACTGGCTTTTCCAGGAAATTGAAGAAACAAAAACACACAAAAATAGTTTTTATGAAACTATGAAGTCAAGCTCTCACTGTTTGCAGACGACATGTTACTATACTTATAAAATCATAGACTCTTTCAAAAAGATCCTAGAAACAATAGATTCATATATCAAAGTGTATCACCCTGATACCAAAACCAGACATTGATACTACCAAAAAAGATAACTACAAGTCAATGTTCCTGATGAACATAGTTGCAAAGGTCCTTAAAAGAAATCTTAGCAAATAGGATCTAATGCATCGTCAAGAAACTCATACACCATAACCAAGTATGATTCTTTCCAGAGATGCAATTTCTTGTTTGTTTTTGCTTTTTGTTTTTGGGTCACACGCGGCAGTGATCAGGGGTTACTCCTGGCTCATGCTCAGAAATCGCTCCTGGCAGGCTAGGGGGACCATATGGGTCGCCAGGATTCGAATCGATGACCTTCTGCATGAAAGGCAAACGCCTTACCTCCGTGCTATCTCTCTGGCCCCCAGAGATGCAATTTCTAGTAAGGTCAGAGCTAAGGAAAATCCTGTTAGGAAAACTTACATGAAGCAAATTTATCTAGGCAATAAAACAATTATAGATGTTCTACTAGGCTTGAGGTGCCTTGTGACA
Organism: Crocidura indochinensis; assembly: GCA_004027635.1. NCBI lineage: Eukaryota > Metazoa > Chordata > Mammalia > Eulipotyphla > Soricidae > Crocidura > Crocidura indochinensis. The sequence goes on along the minus strand of PVKC010005942.1, from coordinate 5,194 downwards.
AGGCCTTGGAAATATTCTGACCTTTTTGAGAAAGGAACATTGACAGTTTATTGTATATTTTTCTTCATTTTAATAACTCCTGTTATCACAAATGTTTTGCCCACCTGTACTTGCCTGTTAGGTAATCTATAGCCTATTTAAGGTACTTTTGCTGTTTTAATAAATGATAAATAATAAATTTATTTATTAAATAAATTTAATAAATTCCCATTCTCTCTCTGTCTTTGTGTCTCTTGTTTGTCTGTCCTGTGTTTACTTATGCCTTTGTTCATTCACACAATTCCCCATGAGAAAAGTGTACTGTAGGATAGGACATTTTGACACCCAATGTCAGTTCTCGGTAAGGAAGAAAACTGCAAAAAGCCCCACGTTGTGCACCAATATATCCGTCCTACAGACATTTTCTCATGGGTTATTTTCTCAGGGTGAAACATATGAATGAACACAAAACAAGGCAAACAATAAACACGGGAAAAACAAACAGACACAGAGACAGAGAGAATGGGAAGGTTCCATTTACTAAAACAGCAAAAGCACCTTAATTAAGTTATAGACTAGCTATCAGGCAAATATGTGCAGGCAAAAATATTTGTGATGACAGAAGTTATTAAACCACAGAAAAATTGTCAACATTCCTTTCTCAGAAAGGTCAGGATGTTTCCAAGGTGCCCCTTGTCACAAGACACCTCAAGCCTAATAAATCATCTATAATTTTTTTATTGCCTAGAGAAATTTGTTTCAGGTAGGTTTTCCTAACAGAACTTCCCTTAGCTCTGACCTTATTAGAACTTTGGCTCCTGGCAAGGATTGTTCAACATATGCACATCAATAAATGTAGTACACCATATCAACAAAAAGGAAAATTAAAAACCATACGATTATATCAATAGATGCATAGAAAGCATTTGCTATCGTCCAATACACATTCATGATAAAATTCTCAACAATATGAGAATGAAAGGAACTTTTTGAATATAGTCAAGGACATTAATAGCATGCCCAGAAGAAATATTATACTAAATAAAGAAAAAATGAAAGCCTTTCCTCTAAAATCTGGTACAAGACAAGGCTGCCTTCTCTCCCACTCATATACAATATAGTACTGGAAGTACGTGCAACAGCAATTAGGTAAGAAAAATATAGCAAGGGCATTTATATAGGAAAGGAAGAAGTCAAGATCTCACTTTTTGCTTATTACATATACTACTTAGAAGATCCTAAAGACTCTATCCAAAAGTCTTAGAAAAATAGATTCATATAGCAAAGGAAAAGGCTACAAAATTAACATGCATAAATCATTGGCCTACTTATACACAAATAATGCGAAGAAATGGAACTTAAAATAGGCAATGCCATTGACAATAGCACCACAGAAATTCAAATATCTTTGAATCAACTTAACTTAAAAAGTGAATTACTTATACAAAGAAAACTATAAAACATTGCTTCAAAAATAAAAGAGGACAAAATTAACTGGAAACATATACTCTGTTCATGGATTGGGAGGATTAACATCATTAAAAATTGCAATACTCCCAAAGCATTGTACACATTCAATGGAATTTCTCTAAGGAAACCCATGACATTTTTTAAAGAAGTAGATAAAACATCCTGAAATTTATTTGGAAAATAAACACCAACAAATAAATACAGCAACCTTCAGAAAAAAAGAATATGGGAGGCATCTCTTTCTCCAACTTTAAATTATATTACAAAGCAATAAGAATTAAAACAGAATGGGCACTGCAATAAAGACAGACCCTCAGATAAATGGAGTCGACTTGAATATTCAGAAAATGACCACCATATATACAATCAATTCATATTTTATAAAGGGCTAAAAATGCAAAATGGAGCAAGGAAAGCATTGTCAACAAGTGATGTTGGGACAACTGATCAGTCACATGTTTAAAATCCTACTCACACTTCTAACACCATGCACATAGGTCAAATCCAAATGGATTAAGCCTTGATATCAGACCTGAAGCTATAAGTAATATATAGAAGAAAACATAGGCAAAGCACTCCATGACATTGAGACTAAATGCATTTTCAAGGAAGAAACACCACTATATAAACAGAAGCATAAATAAACAAATAAAATTACATAAAACTTAGAAACTTCTGCACTTCAGATGAAACAGTGACTAGAAAAAAGTTTACCCACAAAATTGGAGAAACTATTCACATAACTCTCATTAGATAAGAGCTAATATCTAAAGTATACAAGATACTGAAAGAACTTAACAAGAAAAAAACTTCATTAAAAATAGGGAGAAGAAATGAACAGATATTTCCTCAAAGAAGAGATACAGATATCCAAAAGGCATATGAAAAGTGCTCCACATATCAGGAAGATATATATCACATCACTGATAAGATAAGAGCAACCATGCTGGCGTGGAGGTGGAGAAAAAGAAACTTTCATTCACTACTGGTGGAAATGCTATCTAATCCAGCCATTTTTGAAAACAATATTTATATTCCTTAAAAAATTAGACATTGATGGGGCTGGAGCAGTGGTGCAAGATGTAGGGTGTTTGCCTTGCATGCACTAACTAGGGCTGACCGCAGTTCTATCCCCCTTCGTCCCATAAGGTTCTTCAAGCCCGAAGTGATTTCTGAGTGCAGCAGAGCCAGAAGTAACCCCTGAGCATCACCAGGTGTGGCCCCAAAACCAAAAAAAAAGTAGACATTGAGCTTCCATATAATTGAGCAATACCATTTTTAGGGATATAACTTAGGACCACATAAACACAATACAATAATATCCTCTGTACTCTTATGTTCATGGCATCACTATTTACTATAGTCAGAATATGAAAATAACACATATGCCCAACAACAGTTGAGAGGCCAAGTAGACTGTTTTATATCTATACAATGGAATACTCTGCAGCTGTTTGAAAAAATAAAGTCACTAATTTTGTCTATTTATGTATGGATTTAGAGATTTTTATGATGAGTGAAATAAGTCAGAAGGACAGAAGCACAGAATAGTCTCACTTAGATGAGGGATTTAAGAAAAATAAAAAAAAAGTATAATAACAACAACACCCAGAGAAATAGCATGGAGCGAGGGCGTTTGCCTTGAATGCAGAAGGATAGTGGTTCGAATCCCGGCATCCCATATGGCCTCCCAAGCCTGCCAGGTGCGATTTCTGAGAGTAGAGCCAGAAGTAATCCTTGAGCGCTGCCGGATATGATCCCCCCCAAAACAGAAAACAACAACAACAATAATAATAACACCCAGAGATAATAGAGATGTGGGCTGGGAGGACCTGCCCATGATAAGATGCTTATCACAAAGAATGATAAGTGAAGTTACAAACTTAAATACTAACAGCTACCATAACAATGATAAAAAGAAATACAATGCCTGTCCTGAAAACAGGCAGGGAATGAGGGAAGAAGGGAAATGAAGGGACAATCGTAGAGATAAAGTTGCCCTGATTAAGGAGGTGTGCATTTTATAGCTTAAAATCAATTATGAACAGGTCTGTTACCATGTGTTTAAATAAGGAAATTATTTATTTCAAAAATGACAAAAATAGAAGAAATACTTAATAAATATAATTATCATTGTCCATAATTATAAAATAAATATGTGTTATTTACTATAGTCAAATAATTCTATTCATTAAATATTTATTGACTATTTTTAGATTATTATTACTATTGTCACCACAAAAACAATGAATCTGGATTAAAAAAGTAAGTATAAAAGAGATGATCTCTTAACTTTTTCAATCTCTAGTTGATCAAAGAATTAAGCTAGAGTAAGAAAAAATGGTACATATACAAAATGGAATATTATGCACCTATCAGGAGAGATGAAGTCATGAAATTTTCCTATACATGGATGTACATGGAATCTATTATCTATTAGGGAAATAAGTCAGAAGGAGACAGATAAATGCAGAATAGTCTCACTCATTTATGGGTTTTAAGAAAAATAAAAGATATTTTTGCAATAATTTTCAGAGACAAAAGAGAGGAGGGTTAGAAGTTCCAGTTCACTACATGAAGCTCACCACAAAGAGTGGTGAGTGCAGTAAGAGAAATAACTACACTGAGAACTGTCATAACAATTTGAATGAATGAGGGAAGTAGAAAGACTGTCTAGAGCACAGGCGGGGTTGGGGTGAGGAGGAGAGATATTTGGGACTTTGGTGATGGGAATGTTGCACTGATGAGGGGAAGTCTCTTTACATGACTGAAACCCAACCACAATCATGTCTATAATCAAAGTGTTTAAATAAAGATCTTAATTAAAAATACAAATACAAAAAAAAGAAAAATAAGAAAATAAAGCAGACACATATGAGTAATTTTTAGATAAAGTCTTTATGAAAGACCAGGCTTAAGATTTTTAATATTATAGACAAAGAAGTTATTGACAAAAAGTATATTGAATAATTGACAAAAAAAAGTGAGTCTGTGTAGTTGATAGCCAAATATAGTGAATTATGGAAAAATTACAAGATAAACTAGGTTAGTTTTTAATATGATTTTTATTTTAATCATAGTGGCTTACATATTGTTCACAGTAATTTTTCAGGTACATATTAACATTGAATCAGGAGAATTTCCATCTCCAAATTGCCCTCCCTCCACCTTTGTTCTCATCCTGCCTCTCATATATACACCCTCACGCCAGGGAGTGCTAGAATGAGTGGTCCCTCTGTGTCTAGTTTATTACTTAGTGATCTTATAACTGTTTGGTCTGGTACCTCCATTACTTCACCCTCTAATTGGGAGGCGGAACTAGATAGTTCAAGTTATGTGGTTTTATTTGAGGAAGAGATAATAAAATGGGGTAAAAATCAACTACATTGACAATGGGCAGAGTCCTTCTAGAGGCTCTCATCCTTGGTTTGAGAGACAGGGGAAAAAAGAAGGTGAAACACCACAACCATTCAAAAAGAAGTATCAAATAAGATATCCAGTGAGCACTGCAGCAATTAAGATATGAGATAAAAATATGACAGTGCAAAAAGGAAGAAGAGAAAAGAAGAAAAAGTAAATATATAAATAAAAAGTGGACTTCTACTTCAATATTCACCCCAAAACAAAGAAATCGACAAAAACTAGATAAAAGAAAGAAGGGGGAAAAGATTATTTTTTGCTTTTTTGTCTATTTCTTCCTTCCTTCCTTCCTTCCTTCCTTCCTTCCTTCCTTCCTTCCTTTCTT
>PVKC010005941.1:0-32126 GCA_004027635.1 Crocidura indochinensis | reverse complement strand
GAGGAAGGCAAAGGCTGAGGTTTTGCTTTACACATCCATTCCGGTTGCCCCCCCACATGGGAAGAAGTAGGGGACTGGAGGTAAGCAGGTCTAGTTCCACAGTCGAGTGTACAGAAGCCTACAGTTGAGTTGATAGCCCCCATGCAGTCACAGGGGTTTCCAATTAGTATTTGCCCCCCCACATGGGAAGAAGTAGGGGACTGGAGGTAAGCAGGTCTAGTTCCACAGTCGAGTGTACAGAAGCCTACAGTTGAGTTGATAGCCCCCATGCAGTCACAGGGGTTTCCAATTAGTATTTTTACCAGTTCATCTGGGTGTATGGCCTGATCAAGTCCTCCCTCAGCAAGTGCCAGGAGGAGCATTGTCAGAGTCAGTGGGCTTATGAAGGCTAGAGTGTGTCCACCGGACCCTAATCTTGAGGGGATTCTCAGTGCGCTCCACTTTCCACTCATTATGGTTGAGATCAGCTGGGGCAGGTTTTAAATGGGAGGCATGAACCCAGGAAGCAATGCCATCCACCTTAACAGCAGTTGGGGTGATCAGAATGATGACATAAGGTCCTTTCCACCTAGGCTCTTGTGTCTGCGAGTGGTGCCGTCTATCCAGGACCTGGTTTCCCGGCTTGAAGGGGTATGGCACCATCAGTTTTCCGGGTTCATATGCCTGTCTGAGTTCCTTCTAGACTTGGCTTTGTAGGACAGCGATGGTGGCCAGCCGAGCTGCTAGGGGAGTGGAAGGGGGAGAGAAAACATCATAGGGCTCAGAAAGCATTCATACCAGGAGGGGGCACCATACAACACTTCAAAGGGAGTTAATCTATACAAAGAAGGCTGAAGAGGGCAGAAGGTAGGAGTCCCCATGCCAGTCCCCATCCTAGTACAGTCCCCATGCCAGTCTCTAGAGATAATTTGGTTAGAGTCTCCTTAATTGATCTATTCATCCTTTCTATCTGCCCTGAACTCTGGGGCTGATATGCACAGTGCTGTTTCCAATTGATGCCCAGGGTCTTGGCTAGTCCCTGACTTACCTGGGCCACAATAGCAGGTTCGTTGTCTGACCAAATTACCTGAGGGAGTCCATACCTGGGGAAGATGTCATATAATATCTTCTTAGCCACCACCTGGGCTGTTTCCTTCCTGCATGGGTAAGCTTCCACCCATCCTAAAAATGTATCTACAAAGACTAGCAAATACGTTAGTCCATACTTGGCAGGCTTGATATCAGTGAAATCAATCTCTCATTGTTGACCTGATCTCTCTCCTCTCAGTATCTTTCTGGTCCCCATCTTAGTATAATAGGCATTTACCAGTTGGCAGGATCTTACCATTTTTTTCAGCCATTTCCTTTAGCCTCTCCGGTTTGGGTATCCGAGGCCATTCCTTAATTAACTCCATCATTTTTCTGACTCCTGGGTGGGCAAGTTGGTGAAGAATTTGCAGATACTGATTGACTTCTGGTACTTTTAGAGAAAGAAGGGAGTCTACAGTTGACACTGGAGGGAGCTTGTCAGGTTCAGTAACAGTAAGCACAGGGGTCTCCTTCGTGCAGTATGCCACTGCCTTTGCCGCTTCATCAGCTTTTGGTTTCTGGACCCGACCATCTCTTTGCCCGGTCGACGACCTGAACAGTGAACTATTGCCAGTTCCTTGGGCAGGAGAAGAGCAGATAAAAGACACATTATCTCTTCTTTGTTTGTAATTTATTTTCCTGCAGAGGTCAGGAGTCTCCTACTTTGGTAGATAGCGCCATGGACATGGGCAGTTCCAAAGGCGTACCTGCTATCTGTGTAGATGGTTGCCCTTTTTTTCTGCTGTCATTTCCAGTGCTCTGGTAAGGACTATCAACTCAGCTCGCTGAGCATAGGTTCCCTCTTTTAGGCGCTGGGGCCATATAACTTCATGGTCACTCACCACCGCAGCCCCAGCTCACCTCTCCCCATCCTGGAGAAAACTACTTCCATCTGTTTACCATATGACGTCAGAGTTCTTTAATTGTTGGTTCAGTAGGTCCCTCCACAGCCCAATCTCTTCGACCAGCAAATCCTGGCAGTTATGCAACACTGGTTTCTCTGACTTTTCAGGAAGCAGGGTGGCCAGATTGAGAATCACAGGTAGACCAATGGTTATTCTGCCTTTGTCTAGAAGGATACTCTGATAGTGGGTGATACAGGCATTTGAGAGCCAACAGTTGGGGGCTACCGAATTATACTTTCCAGAGCATGAGGGGTTATTATAATTAACTTCTGTCTCAAGGAAATTTTATCTGCGTCCTTTACCAGCAGTGCATTCACAGCTATTGCCCTCAAAAATTTAGGCCACCTGCTGGACACTGAGTCTAGTTTCTTTGATACGTAGGCAACTGGCCTTTTCTATGGACCTAGCGTCTGTGTCAGCACTCCCTTTTTCACTCCCCCTTTTTCTTCTAGATATAAGGAAAAGGGTCTGCTAGCATCAGGGAGGGCCAGGGCTGGGGCTGTGAGCAGAGTTGTTTTGATAGCGTCAAACGCCTTCTGGCATTCATGGGTCCACTCAAACTTGGCATCCCCTTCCATGAGGGGGTACAGTGGGGCTGCCAGATTGGCAAAACCAGGGATCCAGAGGCGGCAGAAACCTGCCATCCCCAGAAACTCAGGTAACTGCCGGTGAGTGGTAGGCAATGGGATTTGTGCCATGACCTTCTTCTGGGCCTCCATCAGCCATTGATTTCCCCCTATTAGCATGTATCCCAGAAACGTCACCTCTCTCTGGCACAGCTGCGCCTTCTTGGCTGATACTCTATACCCTGGCCGAAAAATTTTTTTCAGCAGTTTATGGGTGGCCTGCTTGGAATCCCCTTCAGTTTTTCTGCAATTAAAAGATCGTCCACATACTGTTGCAAGGTAACCTGGGGGTGCTAGCTGCGGAAAGACACTTAAGTCTTGGTGCAAGACCTCATCAAAGATGGTAGGGGAGTTCTTAAATCCCTGGGGCCATCTGGTTCAGGTTAGTTGGCCTGAAATTCCTGCCTCAGGATCACTCCACTCAAAAGCAAATAAAGGTGTGACTGGCCAGATGTAGGGACAGGCAGAAGAAAGCATCGTTTAAATACAATACGGTGTACCATATTCTTTCAGGGCTTAAGGTGCTGAGGAGATTGTATGGGTTAGGCACAGAGGGATGGATGACTTCCACTTGGCTGTTAACCGCCCTTAGGTCCTGTACTGGCTGATAGTTCCCGGTTCCAGGCTTCTTAACTGGAATTGGTGGTTATTCCAGGCTGACTGACACTGTACTAGGACCCCCTGTTGGAGAAGTTTCCGAATATGAGGAGTTATGCCTTTCTTCACTTCCTGACTCATGGGGTACTGCCTGACTCTCACAGGAACAGTAGTAGCTTTCAACTCTACCACTACTGGAACCTGCAAAGTAGACAACCCCAGTAGAACAGTTTTGGCCTAAGCTTTCGGAACTAGTCTCAACCAAAAATCGGTGTCTTGGCTTTCATGTGGCAAGGGATCATTTGTAAATAGTCTATATTAAATCTCAGCCCTAATGGTCAGGACAGAGGTAATAAGTGGCTGTATACTATGATTAAGAAAAGCAATCTCTGGACCAGTTTCTTCAAAAGTTATTTGGGCTCTGAGTTTGGTTAGCAAGTCTTGTCCCATTAGAGGTGAGAGGCTGTTAGGTATGACCAGGAAAGAATGCTTGATTTCTCCTTTCCCCAAGTCCACAGTTTGGGAAGTAGTCCAAGAACAGTAGTTACTTCCATTTGCTCCTTGTATTAAGGATTGCTTACTAGAGAGGGGTCTCAAAGGCTTCTTTAGGACCAAGTATATTGCCCCTGTGTCACGTTCAAAGTCTATGGGAATTCCCTCCACCTTAAATTTAGCCCTAGCCCCAACCCCCCCTTGAAGGTTGGGGGGATCATGAGGGTTGGGTGCATTTCTGAGCTCAGTGTCCCCTCTGGCGGTAGCGAGCGCATAGCATTGGTTCTTCTCCAGTGATCGGCTTCTTCGTGGTCCCAGGTCCCTACCTTTCTGGCCTGCATTAGATCTGTCTACCACTACTGCCAAGACCCTTGCCATTTCCTTATTCCTTCTTCTGTCCTTTTGTTCTTCCCTCCTCTCCCTCTCTTTCATCTCTTTTTCTTCTGCTTCTTTTCTTTCTCTCTTCTCTTGCCACTCTCTCATCTCCATTTCTAGTCGCTCCTCTCATTCTTCCTTTGTTTCTCTCTTACTGAACACTTTCTCAGCCTCCTTTACTAGGTCCTGTAAAGTCTTTCTTGGATATCCTCCAGCCTCTGAAGTTTCTTTCTAATATCTGCTGCTGACTGCCCTACAAAACCCTGATGAGTTTCAGAGGATCGATCAAAAGAGGTAGACCTCCTATAGGCTTCCATCAGCCTTTCTAGGAAAACACCGGGAGGCTCATTGGGTCCCTGTGTCACCTCTTTTACCTTTGCCAGATTGTTGGGCTTCCTAGCTGCTTCCTGGAGACCTCTCATGAGAGTCTGTCGATAGGTGGACAGACTCCCCCTACCTTCATATGTGTTGGGGTCCCAATCCGGTCTCCACAAGGGGAAAGTGTCATCAATAACATCAGGTCTGGTTGTCACCAAGCCATTTAATCCTATCACATTTTTTGGGCTGCTGCCAATATGTGGTCCTGTTCTTCAGTAGTGAATAGTGTACGAAGCAGCTGCTGGCAGTCATCCCAAGTAGGTTGGTGGGTGTTCATCAGAGAATCTAAAAGATTAATTAACATAGTGGGGTCTTCAGAAAAAGAGGGATGGTTAAGCTTCCAATTATATAAGTCAGAATTGGGGAAGGGCCAATACTGGAGGGCAGGCATCTCCCCCCACCCCGTCCCATAGTCCACCATAGGCCTTACTGTCCTCAGCGCCATGATTGGGAAAGCTCCAAATGCCAGATCTCTTTGTCTGCTGTGGGTCTCCGAAGCTGGCCCCGTTCTCTGGCTCTCATCCAGCATGAACTCAGGGGGTGATGGAGGCAAAGGAGTTGCTCCTCTCCCTCTCCCTGCAACGTGGGGGAAGGCAAGGAAGTTGCTCCTCCACCTACTTCCTGCGGTGTGGAGGAAGGCAAGGAAGTTGCTTCTCCTCCCTCTCCCTGCAGAGTTAGTTGCCCAGTGGTTCCCAACTGTGAGAAACTGTATGTGTTGCCTGTGCATGTTTTTCCACTGTCCTGTCTCCTGAACCTCTAGGGAGAGGGCCGAAAAGGGACCAGAAAAATAGCTCTCCCAGAGGATCCAGAAGACCATGGCCGCTCCACTTCACTTTGTGGCCATGCACTCTTTCTAACCAATGAACCCCACCACAACACGCAGAAAAAAATCACACTGCAAGTGTGACAATAGGGAAACCTCACAGGCAAACACCATGCACAGAGAATGAAGACGATAGCTCGGATAACCTAAAAAATTCCAACCATCTGATTAACCTCTCAGGTAAGGAGTTTAGAACAGAAATATGGAAGATGTTTGTGGAACTCAAAGAAAGCATAGATCGATCTGAACAGAACACAAAGACAAATTATAAAACTCCAAACTGGAATAACAGATCTGAAAAACATGGTAGCTCAACTGAAAACCTCAGTGGATGGCATCGCTAGCACGGTAACAGCATCTGAGTACAGAAACGGAATGCTAGATGAAGAGATGCAGAAAAACTCACCCCAAAAGAAGAAACTGTAAAAGAACCTTAAGACAAACGTTCAAGCAATGGAAACAGTACTCAAGGAATGTGAACAGATGAAAATAGAACTCTTTGATTAACTCAACAGAAACAACAAAAGAATCATTGGAGACCCAGAGGCCCAGGTAGGAGATCTCCAGGAAAAATCAACTGTCAAAGACATCATCAGAGATACTCTCAGAGTTAAAGACTACATGCAATCAAATCCTGCATGCTTGAAGAATACCAGCTAAAAGAGACCCAAAGAAAAGCATCCCAAGACACATCCTCACTAGGATGACAAATCCCACAGATAGAGATAGAATACGGAAAGCAGCAAGAACAAAAAGGAAAATTACATTCAAAGGAGCATCACTAAGACTTACAGCAGACATGTCACAAGAAATCACAAGACCAGAAGACAGTGGTGGGATATTGTGACAAGACTGAATGAATTGAATGTCTCATTGAGAATACTGCAACCAGTCCAACTCATGTTCACGTTTGAAGGAAGAATACATAGCTTCATGGATAAACAACAGCTCAGAAACTACACAGCTGAAAAACCAGCCTTAAAGGAAAAACTGACATGTCTACGTTAAGACAAGGAGACCAACAAAAACAGAAAACTTATCTACAAAGATGACATTAAACTCTATGACAATCATCTCCTTCAACATCAATGGACTAAATTCACCATTAAAAGACACAGAGTGGAAAATGGGTCAAAAAGATGAATCCAACCTTCTCCTACCTACAAGAAACATATCTTAATAGTCAGCACAAACATAGACTCAAAATCAAAGACTGGAGTAACATCATCCAAGCAAAAAACAACCTCAAAAAAGCTTGGGTGGCTATATTAATATATGATGACACCAAATTTATACTAAGAAAAGTGGAAAAGTGGTAAGGGACAAAGATGGACACTATGTACTAATCAAGGTATATGTGCAACAGGAAGAAATCAGACTATTAAACAAATATGCACCCAATGAGAGACCAGCAAATTATCTAATACAATTACTGACAAATCTGAAAGAAGAAATCATTAGTAACACAATAATTGTGGGACACTTCAAGTTGGCCCTGTCAACACTTGATAGGTAAACCAGACTGAAACACAACAAAAACACACTAGCTCTGAAAAGAGTAATGGAAGAAATAGGACTAGTAGATATATATAGGACACTCCACTCGAAAAACCTGGATACACATTCTTCTCTAAAGTACATGGGTCATTCTCCAGAATAGACTACATGCTGACACATAAAACATACCTTCATCAAATAAAGAGAATATAAATCTTGCAGGCTACATTTGCTGACCACAAGGCTCTGAAATTAGATGTGAACTACAAAGGCACACAAACGAAAAATATTAACAATTGGAAAATAAGCAGACTGCTACTGAACAACCAGTGAGTCTGATATGAAATCGAAGAGGAAATCAAAACTTTCCTGGAAACAAATGATAACGAAGACACAAATGCCAGAATCTATGGGACATAGCAAAAGAGGTACTGAGAGGAAAATGTTTAGCTTTGCAAGCACGCATCAGAAAAGAAGAAGGGGCCTGCCTGAATAGCTTAATGACACAGCTCAAAAAATTAGAAAATGACCAACAAAAGGACCCAAAAAGGGAGACAGAAGGAAATAACAAAGGTGAGAGCAGAAATCAATGAAGTGGAAACCCAAAAAACAACCCAAAAGATCAACGAAAACAGAAGTTGGATCTTTGAAAAAATAAACAAGATTAACAGTCATTGGCAAAACTCACAAAGAAAGAGAGAGAGAGAAACCTGATAATCCGTATTAGAGATGAAAAGGGGGAGATCACAACAGATATTGCAGAGATCCAAAGGGTAATCAGAGCCTACTTTGAGAAACTTTATGCAACTAAACATGAGAACCTAGAAAAATGGATACATTTTGGACAGTTATAGCATTCCACAGTTAAGTAAGGAGGATGTTGCATATCTAAACACCCACATCACTATTGAGGAAATTGAAATTGTAAGCAAACATCTGCCCAAAAAGAAAAGCCCTGGCCCAGATGGAAATACTAATGAATTCTTTCAAAACTTTCAAGAGGAGCTACAATTAATACTAGCCAGGTTTTTCCATGAAATTGAAAAAATGGGAACACTTTTAAACAGCTTTTATGAAGCCAACATTGCCTTGATACGTACCCAGGAAAACCTGCTGCCAAAAAATAAAATTACAGACCAATATTCCTGATGAATGCAGATGGAAAGATCTTCAACAAAATCCTGAAAAATAGGAGTCAATGCATCATCAAGAAGATCATACACTATGACCAATTAGGTTTCATTCCAGGAATGCAAGGATGGTTTAATGTCCGTAAATCTATCAACATCATGCACAACATCAACAAGAAGAAAAATAAAAATCACATGATCATATTAATAAACGCAGAGAAAACATTGATAAGGTCCAACACCCATTCTTGATAAAAAAAAAACTCTCAGTAAGATGTAAAAGGAAGGAACCTTTCTCAATCTAGTTGAAGCCATGTACCACAAGCCAATGGCAAATAATAAATAAAAAACACCACCATAAAAATAAATAAAAAACACCCACATCACTATTGATGAAATTAAAACAGCAATCTAATGTCTGCCCAAAAACAAAAGCCCAGGCCCAGATGGATTCACTAATGAATTCTTTCAAACTTTCCAAGAAGAACTACTACCAATCCTTGCAAGACTCTTTCATGAAATCAAAAAAACGGAAACACTTGATACCTAAACCAGACAGAGATGCTACCATAAAAGAAAATTACAGACCAATATCCCTAATGAATAAGATGCAAAGAACCTCAAAAAAAAATCCTGGCAAATAGGATTCAATGCCTCATTAAGAAGATCATCCACTATGATCAAATAGGTTTCATCCCAGGAATGCAGGGATGGTTTAACATCCGTAAATGTGTCAATATAATACACAACATCAATAACAAGAAAAATAAAAATCATATGATCATATCAATAGATGCAGAGAAAACATTTGATAAGGTCCAACACCCATTCTTGATTAAAACTTTCAGCAAGATGGGAATGGAAGGAATCTTTCTCAATGTAGTTAAGGCCATCTACCACAAGACAGTGGCAAATATTATCCTCAATGGAGAAAAACTAAAAGCCTTCCTCTAAATTATGGCACAAGACAATGCTGTCCTCTCTCACAACTTCTATTCAACATAGCACTGGAAGTACTCACTATAGCGATTAGGCAAGAAAAAGATATCAAGGGAATCCAGATAGTTTTGCAGATGACATGATATTCTACTTAGAAAACCCTAACTACTCTACCAAAAAGCTTCTAGAAACAATAGACTCATATAGCAAGGTGGCAGGCTACAAAATTAACACACAAAAATCTATAGCCTTTCTATACAACAATAGTACTAAGGAAGAAATGGACATTAAGAAAACAACCCCATTCACAATAGTGCCACACAAACTCAAATGTCTTGGAATCAACTTGACTAAAAATGTGAAGGACCTATACAAAGAAAACTATAAAACTCTGCTTCAAGAAATAAGAGAGGACACGCAGAAATGGAAACACACACCCTGCTCATGAATAGGCAGGATTAACATCATCAAAATGGCAATACTCCCCAAGGCACTGTACAGATTTAATGCCATCCCTCTAAAGATACCCATGGCATTTTTCAAAAAAGTGGATCAGTCACTTTTGAAATTCACTTGGAACAATTAACACCCTCAAATAACTAAAGCAATCATTGGGAAAAAGAATATGGGAGGAATTATTTTCACCATCTTTAAACTTTACTACAAAGCAATAGCTATCAAAACAGCATGGTATTGGAATAAAGACAGAACCTCAGATCAGTGGAATAGGCTTGAATACTCAGAGAATGTTCCTCAGACATACAACCACCTAATTTTTGATAAAGAAGCAAAAAATATTAAACAGAGTAAAGAAAGTCCCTTCACCAAGTGGTGTTGGTACAACTGGGCAAGCACTTACAAAAAATTGAACTTAGACCCCCAGCTAACATCATATACGAAAGTAAAATCCAAATGGATTAAAGACCTTGATATCAGACCTGAAACCATAAGATATATAGAACAACATGTAGGAAAAACACTCCAGGACATTGAGACTACAGGCATATTCAAGGAGGAAAGTGCACTCTCCAAGCAAGTGAAAGCAGAGATAAATAGATGGGAATATATTAAGCTGAGAAACATCTGCACCTCAAAAGAAATAGCGCCCAGGATACAAGAGTCAGCCACTGAGTGGGAGAATCTATCCACCCAATTCCCATCTGATAAGGGGCTAATCTCCAAAATATACAAGGCTCTGACAGAACTTTAGAAGAAAAGAAAATCTAATTCCATCAAAAAATGTGGAGAAGAAATGGACAGACACTTTGACAAAGAAGAAATACAAATAGCCAAAAGACACATGAAAAAAAATGCTCCACATCACTAATCATCAGGGAGTTGCAAATCAAAACAGCTATGAGGTACCACCTCACACCACAGAGATTGGCACACATCACAAAGAATGAGAACAAACAGTGTTGGAGGGGATGTGGAGAGAGTCATGAAATTTCCTATACATGGTTGTACCTGGAGTCTATCATGCTGAGTAAAGTAAGTCAGAGGGAGGGAGAGATGCAGAATAGTTTCACTCATCTATGGGTTTTAAGAAAAATAAAAGTCGTTTTTGCATTTACTGAGTTTTTCAGGCCTGTTATTTGACCTGTTATTTCAGTTTGGAGTTTTGTGATTTCTGTCTTCATATATTCTTTGTTCTTATTAGTGTTCTGTTCCACTTGTCTCCAAGGAAGACTTGTCTCTAAGGAAGGGGTGTCTTCCGTGGATAAAGCCTCACTCAGTATCAAATCTTAGACCTGAGCATGCAGCAGAGAAGACAGTTTGGGGAGAGATGCTAGGCTTCAATAATCCAACACAGTTCTTAGTATGATTTTTTTCTTCTTGTTGCAATAGCGTTCTTTTCTTAGAAATAGTGCATGGCTGCGTAGCAAAGCAGAGCGGCCGTGCTCTGCTGGAGCCTCTTTTTGGCCCTCTCTCAAGATGTGTAGGCGACAGGACAGGACAGGAGACAGACATACACAGGCAGCACTCACAATTTCTCATGGTCGGACCCCACTGGGCAGGCACAGTTTCGTAGATTTTCCCAGCCTGACATCACAAACAGGGGACCTGACTCTGTAAAGTACTGCTTATAGCCTGTTTTCATGTTATGAATCAGTTCTTTGGTGTTCCCGCCCTTGAATGGGCTTCTGGGAGAGCAAGTTTTTGGAGCCTCTTTTTGGCCCACTCCCAAGAGGTTCAGGCTACAGGACAGGACAGGAGACACACACACACAGGCAGCACTCACAATTTCTCATGGTCGGGCCCCAAGGGGTCTTACAGCTTCTAGAAGAAAACAAATTCAGGAAGCCAAGAAAAGGGCCAAGAGGAATGCTGTAGCACAACTGTAATTTCTTGACTGCTCTCAGTTGCTGAGGGCATAAGCGGAAGCCTCTAGGATGCATAAAGTGATTCCCAAATTCTATACTTTATAGCAGTGGTCCTCAAACTACGGCCCGCAGGACGCATACTGTATTTGTTCCCATTTTGTTTCTTCACTTCAAAATAAGATATATACAGTGTGCATAGGAATTTGTTCATAGTTTTTGTTTTTACTATAGTCCGGCCTCCAGTGATCTGCGAGACAGTGAACTGGACCCCTGTTTAAAAAGTTTGAGGACCCCTGCAAGTTTATAGCAATGTCTCAGATACAATCGATTACCTGAGTGTGCTTCAATAGAATAGTTTGTATGAGGCAGTATCCTGAGGGAATGTTGCTAAATTTTGCAAATGTAATTAATGCAATTAATTAATTGTGTACACACAGGAACTGGATCACGTGGAGGGGAATGAAGGGTAAAATTGGCCTGAATTTATATTTAATGTCAGAACAAGTCCACATCATGTTGCAAGGATTCCTCTATGACCTCATGCTGCAAGCTGACAAATTTGGTGCGGATATTCACTCTCTCGTCAATGTAGCCCTTTAATTGATGGGTATAGGCACTTCCTTCTCAGTTAAGCATAGAAAGTCATGGTTAGGATGCTGTCTAACTGTCTTTTTGACTTGACCTGCCATCACAATAAAACACACAAATAGAAAGACATACCACCAGAACCACAACAACCAAACCAAGTTTTCTCAGTGTAAACTGAGCTCAGAGATAGGGCACAACTCACTTGTATAGTATACACTTGTATAGTCAGGCAACCCAGATATAGAGTTTGTAAGAGAATAGCATTCTAGCATTTGTTTAGAACTTACTCATGGGTCTGTTTCAAGGATCACACCTGGTACTGTACTTAGGGACCAGACTAAGTGCCAGAAATAGAATCAGTAGGCAGCCTGCAAGACTTTACATTCTGTACTATTTCTCTGGATCCTGCATCTAAGTTTAAAAATTTAGCATCCATGTTCATCAAAACTCGCCAATCCAGCACATGAAAGTTATTTACCAAAGGTACAAATTAAGAGTAATTAAGAGTTAGATTGATTAAATAATTTACTTTTAACCAACAAATGCCTTTGGTTTTAAAAATATAAGCCAACAATAAAACAAACAACAAACATAATGAATTCTATTCACTACCAAATTATAAATAGGCAGCATATTTAGAAAGGTGTTGTTTGGCTACATTGAGCCATAGTTTTAGTATGAAAGATTATTGTCTTCAGGTTTATAAGATTTCATTTCTATCATGTTCCATTAACATAGAGAAATGTTATATAAAACCTAAAATAATTTCTAGTACCAGAGATCGAGATCTGCTAGACAGAACCCATTCCTCTCTGATTAGAATCCCTACCCCATAGTATTTTTTTCTGGTTCTGTTAATTTATTATAGATTTCATGCATCAAATATATTTATAATAATTACAACACTGAAGTTTATTATTCACATATTTATATATTTAATATTTTCCCTCATAAGGTTTGAATTGGATAAAGGCAAAGTCATATTTCTTCTTGATATTAATCAAATGAATAAATGCTACACGTAAAGGAAATTTTCTCTGAATTTATAGCTAATTTATGCTGCTTTACATGTTTATATTTTTTTATTTTTGTAATCTTTATTTAAGCACCATAATTATAAACATAATCATTGTAGTTGGATTTTAGTTATATAAAAAAAATAACACCCCTTCACCAGTGCAACAATCCCACCACCAATGCCCTCCATTTCCTTTCTCCCCACCCTTTGCCTGTATTTGAGACAGGCATTCTTTTTCTCTCATGCACTACCATAATCATGATAATTGTCATTGTAGTTGTTTCTCTAACTGAACTCACCACTCTTTGTGGTAAGCTTCATATAGTGAACTGGCTTTGCAGCTCACCTCTCCATTGTCTCTGGGTATTATTACAATAACGTCTTTTATTTTTCTTAAAATCCATAGATGAATGAGACTATTTTGTGTCTATTTCTCTCCCTCTGATTTATTTCACTCAGCAAAATAGTTTTTGTGTCCATCCATGTCTAGGAAAATTTCATTACTTCATCTCTCTTGAGGGCTGCATGATATTTCGTTGTGTATATGTACCACATCTATTTTTTAATTTGGGCCAGAAATAGCCCCTAGCAGGCACGAAGGACCATATGGGACACCGGAATTCGAACCAACCACCTTAAGTCCTGAATCAGCTGCTTGCAAGGCAAACACCGCTGTGCTATGTCTCTGGCCCTTACCAGTTTCTTTAGTCATTCATTATTGAAGGTAATCTGGCCTATTTCCAGATTCTGGCTATTTTAAATAGTGCTGCAATGAATATAGGTGTGAGGAAGGAATTTTTATATTGCATTTTCTTCTTCATAGGTTATATCCATAGGAGTGGTATCGCTGGATCAGATGGGAGGGCAATTTCCAGGTTTTTTTTTTTTTTTTTTTTTTGAGTAATCTTCCTACTGTTTTCCATAAAGGCTTGACTAGATGGCATTTTCACCAGCAGTGAATAAGAATTCCTTTCTCACCACATCCAGCCAGCACTGGTTGTTTTTGTTCTTTGTGATTTGTACCAGTCTCTGTGGTGTGAGATGGTACTTCATTGTTGTTTTTATTTGCATCTCCCTGATGATTAGTAATGTGGAGCGATTTTCACATGTCTTTTGGCCATTTGTATTTCTTCTTTAAGGAAGTGTCTGTTCATTTCTTCTCCCCATTTTTTGACGGGGCTAGATGTTTTTTTCTTGTTAAGTTCTGTCAGTACCTTATATATCTTAGCTATTAGCCCCTTATCTGATGGGTATTGGGTGAATAGTTCCTCCCACTCTGTGGGTGGTCTATGTATCCTTGTCACTGTTTCCTTTGAGGTGCAGAACTGCCTCTGCTTTGTTTGTTTCCTGCTCCTTTCCCTTCATAGGTTTGTTTTGAACAGGTGTGGCTTCCCTTCAGATTATCCCTGTAGCTCCTTCCTTATTAAGTGCTCTGGCATGGAATTCATTTCAGCAACATTATGCTGTGAATTTCAAGATGTGCCTGTGCAGGTTGGGAGTTTGCCTTGCTTTTAACTCACTTGTGTTTGATTTCCAGCACTACAAAGGAACCCCAATCACTGCCAGCAGTGATCCCTGAACACAGAGAACTATGAGTAAGCCTTGAACACATCCCAAAGTGGCTCCCCCAAAACAAAGAACTTCAGTGGAGTCATTAAAGAAGAGACAGAATTCCAGGGACCTATCAGTTTACTAGAATTCTAATAAACTAACTAACCCATTTAGAGAGGAATCTCAGCTAATCAGCCTGGAAAAGCACAGGCTCACACAGAATTCTATGTGGCTTTGAGATGTCATTACAATGATATGACTTGGAAATAGCCATGATTTTGATAAAGCTGGACCACGTGATATAAAAATAAAAGGTTAGAAAAACAGAGTGCCTGAGTTTAGCTGGCCTGGTACAGATTTTTTTGCTCATCACTAAAGCCAAGATGATGTGTCAAAGTTGTTTAAAACGGGAATCAGTCTTAATGAATGTGGCCTCAGTTTTCCAAGGTGTTTAGGTCTGGGAACATTTAATGTACATCTGTTATTATTTTGTTCTGCTGAATTTGGCATTTTACATTGTTTCTTTTTAAGAGAGACTGTTTGAGGGAATATAGAGATAAACTGATCACTGTCTTTTGGTTGAATCCTTTAGGATTATTTCTCTAATTTTACTATTTGATGTCACTCTTTCTTAGATTTGTCTTCTAATAGTAATTTTATATGTAGATTTTACCTTAGAATTTTTGTCCTGTCCTTGTAATAAAATCTAGTGACAAGTTGTCTCTTAAACTTAGTTAATCCTAGATTTACCATTTCATCCAAACTCACATTTAAACAATTTTTAACTTCTAGTTTCTGCATGACAAAACTTATAGGCATGTGACTCTATACTTGGAAGTATACAAATTTGAAATTGACATGATGGGAACAGAATCAAACCACTACTAAATATGTGTATGGGCTGAATTAGGCTTAAAATGAAGGCAGACATAGTACTTGTTTCCATTGCCTTCCTTCATTCCCTTCACTTGTTTATATGTACCATCGTCTACCAGCCATTCCATCTGCCTATCCATCCATTACCTATTCAATTATTCATAACTATTCACAAATGTTCATAAAGTAGTTTACATAGAGAAGAGTTGGCTTTAATGTATATAATATATATGCATAAATGTAAAGAAACTTATAATCTCAGTGTTTTTCAAGTCTGAGTTTATAATAGCTGAAATGGCTATTTATAGCAACTGGACAACTTCCATTATGTACTATATGTAAAATCCAGATTATCTCTAACAGTTAACCATAAACTGAGCAATTTAATATTACTGAGGAAAGAACAACATATTACATTTATTAATTTCCTCTCAAAGATCTCCCAGGTTTGCTAAGTGTCCAAGTTTCTGAATTCTACAAGTTTTGAATTTTGGTCTTTTGTTAAGATTTCTGGTTCTAGATTATTACAGGTCTACATCATCTAACTCACAACTAAGCATACTTTCTTCTGTCTTTCTCTTCCAGGAAGATTCTTCCCTCAAAAATCTCACTCAACTTCTGGGTCTCATCCTGAGTAAGAATCTGGCCTAATTGGAGAGATATATTTATTTGAAGCATCTGGATCTTAATTTTTCCAGGTATTTCAAGTAAATCTGGATTGCTTTATTTAGACTTAACATACTTTTCAAAATTCTCTTGTTGAACTAGATGGGAAAGTTTAAGAACTACAATACTCAATACATTCATATTGCATTGTCTGTCTCATTTGCTTTAATTTGAAAACAGCAAAAAATGCAATATAAGTGCAAAACAATTCCAAACTTGCAAATGACCCAGAATCACTAAGATCACTCCTGGATCCCAGATCTATTTTTGCCAAGATGTAATGGAGATGAAAACACTCTTTATTTTTCATTCAGCTACTTTATGTCTATAGAATTCATGGACAACATACAAATGTGAACTCTCTTAATTTTGTTATTTGTTAAGTCAGAAAAATTCAACATTTTTCTGGGTTTTATTATAACCTGCATATTACTCTTTGAATATAATTATCTACTGTTATGATTCAAACTAAGACATCCACCCATTGCTATTTAAATGTGTTTGAGTTATTTTATTAGCCTCAGTGCTCAATGATAAAATGTGATTCTAGTTTTCACATTTTCTCCTAAAATGTTCTAAGAAATCTTGATCTTTATAACCTTCTAACCCCTAAAAAGAACAAAAGTTAACAAGTTTCATTGTTCAACTTCACATTTCATGCTTTCGGTGATTACAATGGTTCATCATTGTAATTATGAATATCCAAAATTTAGGTCTCAAAAAATAACTATATATTCAAAATTACTTGGGCCTGGCAAAAGATCTTAATTCAAATATAGGGATGGAAAATATGTTTCTCTTTATTTCCTCTACAATTCAGCTTTGAAAATACCACTTCCAGTGGCAGAACAATTTAAAAACCAACCCTTAAAAATCACAACTCTTTCAAAACACAATGCCTGTCATTGAACAGTATAAAATGTCGTTTTCCTTGATCTTCACAAAAATCCTGAGAGATTTTGTATTACTCATACTTATTTTAGACCATGTTTTGGTGTGGGTGTCTTGCAGAAGGGAAGGTTGTAGTACTTGGACCAAATCTGCAGTAACCAGGGTTTAAATTGGTCTATATCTGTCTTCAGAGATCACACTTTACTGCTTGCTCAGAAGACCATATAGTGGTGTAGGAAACTGAGAAAAGTCACCCCTATGCAACACAAGCATCAAACCTGTTATAGAGTTGATGATACTAAGATTTTCATAGACACATTCAAGTCCCAAAGCAAAGCTAAGAATCAGAACATAAAAATCTACCTTCAATTTACATTTCTTAGAGCTGAAATGAGACCCAGTTCTTGAAATGATTCTTTAAAATTTCAGATATTTTATACCTGCAGACAGGCACCAATCCACCAATCTGGTGTGAAAAACCACTGCTCTTGTTCATCTCCTAAAATCCTTTAGCTTCAGCCTGATTCCTAAGCATATGTTAAATTAGTCTATGTTATAAAGAGATGAACCTATTATAGCTTAATCTTTTTAAAGTTTATATCAGATTCTGAATGTATTCTGACTGCTTCTACTAAGGCTTAGTTTGGATATTCTTTATAGAAAATTAAGATGCTGAAGTACATATTTTAGTGTTACAGGAAAAAATCTGTTCATTTTAACAACTAAGGAATAGTGTGTGGTAATTTATGCTTTGGTGCTCGAAAGTTTATTTTCTCTTCTGGTTTCACAGCTAGCCACCTGCATGTTTGGAAGAGTCATATGGGTATTTTGAAGTTTGGGGTTGGCCCACATTACATAGATTCTGGGATATCTTTAACCAGTGCATCATTCTTAGCAAAATATAGTTAATATAGTTAATACAGTTATTGGTAGTTATTAAAAAATCAAAGGCTATTTTGGGTGTGTGTATAATTTATATTAGGACATTGCTATGTCTTTGGCACGTATGTTTCCTCATGGTTGAGTTGCAGTCACAAATAACTATTACTTCTCTGTGTCATTGTAGAAAGAGGGTGTGCTGAGACAAGAATAAAATTATTTTTCTCTTAAGTTTCCTAAAATGTGGTCAGCCAGCCTTCTTTAATTTTTTAGTGCATATTCCAGTCTGTGGTGTTTTATTTTTGAATGGACCATAATTTGTTGTTGTTGAATTATGCAATTCACTTTCATTGCACATTCAAATATGCTTATTTCCCAGCTTGTTTTCATTCACAACATAATTTTCTTCTTTCCCCTTCAGATTTTATCTCTACTTTCTCTGGCTTCTCTCTCATTCAAAGCTTTCCATGGGAAGTAGGTGGTATTTTATATGTGCAAATACTGATGCAGTCAGATCCACTCAATCAGACAGCAAACTCTACTTGCCGTTGGGAATTACTTTAAGTCAGCTTTGGTCTGTTGGTGTGGAGCAATGGTGGAGTAGGGGGTGATACTTTCCAATTACTGTTTCTCATCAACCTGACCACCCTAAGCCATTAAGTCACTGTAATAATTTTACTAATTTGATTTCCTGCACACAAACAACCTTAACTGTGCTTTGAAGTACTCAAGAAAAGTATGAGGAGTTTCAAATTGCAATAATTCAACTCCAAGCACAAGGTTAATTAATCTTTTTTTCTAATAAATCAGTAAAACAGAAGTTAATTAAAGTGTAAACAATGGGCAGCATTGTGGTTGAGAGTCTCAGAAAAAGGGCCTTTGAAATTCTTTGTGCAATGGATATTACCTGATTATACTGAGGGCTGGGTGGAGCTTAGTGGAGGCTCATATTACTCAGCTCTTTCATTTAACTAAAAAGAGGAAAATCAACAACAGCAGATGCTTTTATTTTTACCCCCTGTGCTGGGTTGATAGCTTCCTCCATAGAAGCTTTTGTGGGGAGGCCCTGACATAAGCAGTCTTGTTAGGCAGGCATGAGGGAGTGGGCCTGAGAAGAGTGGACCACTGGAGTGACAGAAAAGAGAGCAATTTGCAAAGCAGCTCTCTGGGAGGTGGAGAAGTGGAGGGGAAATATCACTGCAGTGTGATTAACACCAGGCCAGGTTATGCAAAGGGCATGGACTCCCCTCATCTCTACTATCACCAGGAACTTTCAGGGCCAAATGGGTATCTCCCAGCAAAGAACAGAATAAAAATGAATCCTTCTCCCCTACAAACTGCATACTTTGTTGAAAAGGAATAGGAAAGGCCAGAGCAATAGTATAGCAGATAGGGAACTTCACTTTCCTTACATCGGCCTTCAGGTTTGAAATCTGGCATTGAATTTGGTCCCTAGAGTTCCTCCAGGAGTAATCCATGAACATTGCTAAATAAATCCTGTAAATCTTGAATACTACTAAATGTGCCTCACCGAAACAAAGGAACGAACCAAAAAACAAACAAACATAAAAGAGCAACAGGGAGGGAAAATTGGGGATGAACAATTACCCAACTAGAGTGTTTTCAGGACCAATTCTCAATTCTCTTATCTTTGATCCTGAGCGAATACAATAAAAGCTATACTAGAAAGTGAGACCCAAAAATTCAGCTCTATAATGGAGGAGAATTCTTCTCCTTTCTATCCCAGAGACTATGAAAACTGGGTTCCTATTTTATTTGCAGTTTCAGGTAGTATAATGAGATGAAATGTTTTGTTAAAGATAGAAAAGTGAAAGAAAAGCCAAGTAATATTTGAGATGATCACCTATCACCCTATATTACTAAATAAATGCATGATATCACTGGTGCCTCCCAGCTACTCTGTTTCAATGATCACTTACGTGTGTGCTCACATGAGTGTCTGGCTATTGATGTGCATGTGTAAGCATATGTTTAGCACATATGTGTGCCTGGGGTTTCTGTTGATGGAAGCTGTCAGTGCATAAGAAAGGAGACCTCCAGTGAAAAAGTTCAGCAGGTGGGGTTCTTGTTTTGCACTCATGTGATCTGAGTTTGATTCCAGGCAAAACACATTATCTCCTGAGACCTGCCAGGAGTGATCCCTGAGCACAAAGCCACTGCCAGGTGTGGCCCTGAAACAAAACAAAATAAATTATTTTTTATTATTTGAGGGGGGGGGGCTCCCAAATAGTGTTCAGGGAGCCCACAGGCTGCTTCGATTCACAGTCAACCAAGCCAGCTGTTTGGTTTCCTGCTAGGACCAGGGGAGTATCATTGCTTTGTACTCGAGTGGTGCTGGGTCACTGGAGGTCATGAATGCCAGAGGTTGAATTTGGATTCTTGCATATGCAGGAAATGCACACCTGATAGGTTTTTTGGGCCACACCTGGTGACACTCAGGGGTTACTCCTGGCTATGTTCTTAGAAATCGCTCCTGGCTTGGGGGATCATGTGGGATGTGGGGGGATTGAACCGCAGTTCTTCCTAGGCTTACAAGCTTACCGCTTGTGCAGCTGCTCTACCCCCCAAAAAACTATTCTTATTTCTTAAATCTCTTTTCATGATCTTGAACCCATACCTGGAAACGCTAAGTGCTTAATTCTGGCTCTGCACTCAGCTATCACTCCTGGTAGGGCTAAAGGATTGAAACTGGGTCAGATTCATGCATCCTAGCAACTGAACTATTTATTTTGTTGTTTGAATTTTATATTATATATTTTATTTTTTACATAGTCATTCCAAAATTACAAAGTTATCCATGATAACATACTCCCTCTTAACTTACTGGCAAACCTCTTAAGATTCCGTAAATTGTCCATATTTTATAATTAATTAATAAAAGTTTTCTTCATAATATGAAACTGACAGTGTCTGTGTGGTTAAAAAAAGTCTTGTGTGTCATCAGTGCTGATGAGATAATGCAGTAGTTAAGTGCTTGTTCTATGTATTACAGACCAAGGATCTATTCTAAGCACAGTTATTTCCATGGTTGTTTCTGAACACAGAGCCAGGAGTAAACCCGAAGTGCCACCGGGTGTGGCCCAACCCTAGCCCTTTCAATAAAAAAAAATTAAGGAAGTCTTTAAAGCAATGTTTTCTTCTAGAGCCACTTTGTCATCTGGTGTTCACAACCATAGAGTGCACAGATGTATAAAAATATAATTGAAAAGTTCTGGGACATAAAAGGAAAGAGAGGCATAGAAATGAGTGAAATATAGTTGATTATTTGCTAGCTGGTCCAGCAAAATTGATTGCCAGTGATATCTGGCACACTAAAGAACATATCAACTGCTCAGGTGCTTTCCCTGTGGTTTCTCTGATTTTGAATCATGGTCAAATGCCATAGAGCTGACATATTCTCTCCAAAGCTGCTGAAGTAATTATAGTTACCTCCAACAGTATACCAAGGTAGGCTAAATGCAGCACTTTTCCAGAAAGGGTTCCAGCAGCAACAGTGTGGCTCAGGCCAGGTGAGTTACTGAATGCCAATGGTTCTCTCAACAGAAGTACCTATTGTTCAACCGGTGGACTTGAATTCTTCTGGAATAATATTCCTGTATCTTTTTTTCTATTTACAGTGACTTTAAAAACATTTCAGGAGCCAAAAAGATAGCACAGCTGGTAAATCACTTTTCTTCCTTGAGTTTGATCTCTGACATTTCAGCCCTGTCCAGATGAAAAACCAATGCTCACTCTAAATTTCTTAAATTTAAATGAAAACATGATTCTAAAATCTCATCCATAAAAGCAATTATAAATGTTATAAACTAAATTAGCCATAAAAATTACAGTAGCTAGAAGTCTAGAACCAAATTTTATGGAGAGTTTAGTATTTTCCAGGTCTATCAAGAATAGTATTATACTACTAAATTATGCCAATAAGTCCACCTGATCAATATTATTAGCCCTATTTTATAAAAAAGAAAAATATGAATTTTAAGTTTAGTAAGTATTAATGTATGAAAATATTGTAGATTCTCTGACTCTAGGACTGGTGCTTTTCCTATTGAGTTCTACTAAGAATTATCACCTGAAATAGTATGTACATATTTCAAATCTATATGTTGGTCTCACTTTAGAAAAGAATTGTCCTTTGTAGACAATCAACTTAATAGAAGTAGGAACATTCTTTTTATTCCCCTTTTCATAACACATGAACTATAAACCCAGATTCTATTGATTAATATGGAATTATAGACATGTAACTGAGAAGTGTACTAGTTGATTGTCATCAAATTTCCTTAATGATGACAGTCAGTTCTTTGCACTGACTGTATAGAAAGAGGGGGTAGTGTAAATGCACCCCCCATATACACCTCAACACAGACACTTTGCCTGGTCTGTATTGTGAAAATGGGGACCAAAAAACCCCCACAACTTTCCTTAATGAAATTTGCCATTTCTTGTTTATATCTTTCTGTTAAAACCTCTAAGCAGAGGCCCTCTGGACTGACCACTTAGTCCAGGGGACTGAGATCCCCCCACGCCAGACTGGTCTTCAGGGTTAGGCCTGGTAAATCGGGCCCTGTGGGGTGGGGGGGAGAGAAACTCCTCCCACACGCATACACAAACTACAGAGGCAGGGGCTGCACCAAGAAGACTTCACATGCCAGGACTTCTGTGTCTCTTCCACTGGTATGTTGGGGGCTCTGGGCAGGACAGCTAGCCATAGGCCCCCTTGGCTGATCACTTAGTCTAGGGGACTGAGATCCCCCCATGCCAGACTGGTCTTCAGGACCTGGTAAATCGGGCCCTGGGGGGAGGGTGGGGGAAAGAAACTCCTCCCCTATCCATACACAAACTACAGAGGCAGGGGCTGCACCCAGAAGACAAAAAAAAAGGAAAAGAAAAAAAAATCTCAAAGCATACATCAGTCCATCATTATTACTCCTCAAGAATTTGTTCTTTATCAAAGTCAATAAATTAATACTTTTCATATTTCATGAAGACTAGACTCTCAATAAGTAATTAACTTTGGAAAAGTCAGTTGAGGCTGGTAAAGATATCTCAACAGGCTGAGTGAATGTTTGGCATGCAGGAGACTTAGGTTCATTCTAGGGCATGTTATGGTATCCTAAAAACCTGTTTAAGTGATTGTGAAGCACAAAGATGAAAGTAATCTTGAGCACAAAGTTTGGCCCCTAAAAGTAAACTAGTGTGAGTGAGCAAAGTAGAATGCCTGTCTTGAATACATGCAGGGGGTGGGAAAGAAGGGGGAGGATTGGTGGTGGAATGTTGCACTGGTGAAGGAGGGTGTTCTTTTTATGACTGAAACCCAACTACAATCATGTATGTAATCATGGTACTTAAATAAAGAAAAAGAGTAAGTTAGTGTGTCTTTGATAGTTAATATCCTGTTTAATGGCTCAAAACTAGTTAGTTGACTAAGTTTTGTGAAGTACTTCCTTCCAGTATAGATACTGATACTGGATCCAACCAAAAGGATTTAATAATAAGTTTCCTCTGGTCTCTTCTCTTATATAGTCCATATTCCATGGAGAGATATAGAATAGATAGACAGCTAAATGAGTAAATTATTACAAGATATGATTCCAGGAAAAGGGACAAATCTCAATGTGTGTGTGTGTGTGTGTGTGTGTGTGTGTGTGTGTGTGTGTGTGTGTGTGTTATAGGTTTCTAAAGTGAAGAAGTTCATACTCTAGGTAAATCTGCCTAGATCTGCCTAACTTTATTACTCAGCTTTGCTATATGCTACATAGTCTTGTATTAATTTCTTGGTTCTTTTTGCCTCAGTTTCTGTACTGAAAATGAATTAAGGATAACAGTTTGTAAAATTGTTTAAAAATACATAAACTGGGTCTGAAAAGTACACTTGACTTGGGCACAGCTAATTCAGGTTTGATCTCTGGGACTCTGTATGGTCCTCCTAGACCTAGATTGCTGAGCACAGAGCCAGGAGTAAGCCCTAGGGAAAAGTTTCCATGCAGAAACAAAAAGGTACTTCATGATTAGATAGAAAATTTTCAGGGGCCAGAGAGATAGCGTGAAGGTAAGACCTTGCATGCAGAAGGTCAATGGTTCAAATCCCGGTATCCCATATGGTTCTGAGTGTAGAGACAGAAGTAACCCCTGAGCACTGCTGGGTGTAACCCAAAAACAAAAAGAACAACAAGAAAGAAAATTCTCAAAACAGTGCTTGGTGCATAAATAGAACTACATATCTATTAGCTAGGAGACCGCTGTGAGAAGCAGATGCCCTAGAGGCCACTTCAGTGTAGGGACTTAGCCCTAGAGCTAAAAAGAGTTTTGTTTGGAAAAGGGTTAGGAACTGAAGCTATGAATCCTTAAAGGGATTGTACTCAGACAGTGCCTGCACGGTGCTTCTTACTTACCTATTTTTCTCTCTTTGTTCTTGAAGTCAAATTCTATGCTGTCTACTTTGAGTGCTTTTATTAGTGAGCTTAACTCTAATGGCCTTCTAAAGTCCCATTTTAATCTACCCACAGAGAATCTATCCATGTGACTCCTTTTGTATTAAAATGTAAGATTAAGTTATTGGAATCTGAGTAAAAGGTTGGTGGATTGTAACACAATACAAATGAGTCAGTTCTGCAGCATCTATTTTTCTTGAAAAGAAGTCCTTCACTTTGTGGTTCTAATTTAGATTTTGCTATATCTAGAATAACAGTTTACATGCAATTGGAGCATTATGTACAGATTAAATACGTTGTGGCACTCTAGTAGGGTTGCTTTATATATATGTATATGCATATGTATATATAATTGAAGAAAAGAATTTCTATTCAGAAAATCACCATCTCTTTTTTTAGGATCAGTTTGTGGGAGTGAATATAACTGGAAGAAATTCTACTTTCTTTACCCATATGAGAAACTCAAGGTTAAAAGAGATGGATGTTATTTGTTTTATTTTTTTTAATTACTTATTTAAACACTATGGTTTACATGGTTGTTCATGATGCAACTTTTTTCACAGTTACAAAGTTTTCATGTTTAATTTCAGACACCCAATGTACAATAACATTTAATAGTGCACATTTCCCATTAACAATGTCCCCAGTTTCATTCCTGCCCTCCTATCTCCCTACCCCCTGCCATCTCCCCTGCTTGTTTTTGTGGCAGACAATCTCTCTCTTGAGAGAGAGAGAGAGATAGAGAGAGAGAGAGAGAGAGAGAGAGAGAGAGAGAGAGAGAGGAGAGAGAGATGTTTAGGGTCAATTAGCTTTAATGTACAAATCTGACTATAACCCTGTTTCTGTTTTTATGTTCTTTCCTAAATCTGCTTAACCAGCAATCTTCTATAAGCACTAGGCCCTTAAACTGTTGCCCTTTTCCTCCACAGTGGAAGGAATCCCGTGACTCACTTTTTCTAGAAGGGATCTGATGAAATTTTTGTACTCCACCCTGCTTGGTCTGTATCCTTCATCGTACCTTCCTGAAACAGAAGATAAAACAAAAGAAGAAAAAAAGTCTGTGGATTTGGAATTTAAATAAACAGGGAGGTTAACCAAAAGACTGGTTTCAATAGATTGGAGCCAAAAGGGATTCCTACAGCTGGAGGCAATTAAATAAAACTAAAAAAAGGATTCTCACACTCAAACTACCAAGACAAGTTCCAGAAACTAAAGAAGGATCTTATTCCAAAACTTACAGGAGCAGACTTTATTGACACACCTTGGAGAATGAAAGTGTAGAGGTTGGTGTCTAAAACTGTAGTAGTTCTCAGAGAAGACATTAACACTCTTAATAAAATTAAATGATACTAAGGACAAGCAGAAGGTCAAAATGACCTTAAGTTCAGTTGAATGGAGCTGAAGAGATAAGACAAAGATTAAAAAAATACTCTGCCGTGTTTGGCCCTAGTTTTTTTTCCACCAGCAAAAATTTGGTCATGTAGCTTTGCCTGATGCAGCTCTGGAGGCTTCTGAGTACAGTATCTCTGGTACCAAAGACCCAAGCATCACCACATCCTCTGGTTCTCATACTCAACAGCCAGCACTGTTTGATGAGACTTTTTTTTAAATTAATATATTTTATTTAAACACCTTGATTACATACATGATTGTGTTTGGGTTTCAGTCATGCAAAGAACACCACCCATCACCAGTGTAATGTTCCCATCACCATTGTCCCAAATCTCCCTCCTTCCTCCCCCCCCCCCCCCCCCCCCCCCCCCCCCCCCGCCTGTACTCTAGGCAGGTTCTTCATTTCCCTCATAGGTTCTCAATTTTAGGACAGTTCGAAATTTAGT
Source organism: Crocidura indochinensis (assembly GCA_004027635.1). Lineage (NCBI taxonomy): Eukaryota > Metazoa > Chordata > Mammalia > Eulipotyphla > Soricidae > Crocidura > Crocidura indochinensis. Next base: position 6,213 of record PVKC010005941.1, on the reverse strand, counting down.
TATTTCTCTAACTAAACTCATCACTCTTTGTGATGAGCTTCCTGAGGTGAGATAAGCAGGATCATGAGTTAACACATTTCCTCATGTCCCTAAAGGAAATAGTAGAATATTAATGAGCATTAATCTACTCACTAGAAAGTAGGTAGATTTAAATCAACAGGAAAACAAAAATTCTGATTTATAGTATTTGCCATTTTCTGAGTAATGTATAGTATACTATATGATATTCTACTTTACTGAAGATGAAATCTAGAAGAACTAATAATCAGCACTTGTCTGTTAAAAGAAAGCCACTGCACAATGGGAAAAATCATCATACATGTGTATACATGTCAACTCATATATGTATATATACAAAGCAAAATACATATATATATATGTGTGTGTATGTATATAAAGTTGACTTCACTGTTCTTTTTTGTGTAAGCATGAACCAGTTAACAAATAAGGTGGTAAAGGACAGATCTATCCAAATGCACATCACAAACCTACCTGACATGCTAGTTGTCAGTGATGAACTTTAGTGACTTGGGGTTCACAAACTCCTCTGAGAGCTTGAAGAATGGCACCTTTTTGGTGCTGACCACCAGGATGCAGCCCTGGCCCTTAAGCAAGAACACAGGCCATCCTTGAGCCCACTGGTCACTGACTTCTCACTAACTAGCGTCCACTGGTTGGCCAACTAAAGCTCCCTTGTGGTACTGGATGGTGGCACAGGAAGGCCTTGGGCGTCATACTGTGGGTGACACAGAACTTCAGGTGCTGCAGGCTACTTTCTATTGTGTGGTATGGGTGCTGCTTGGTGGTGTGCATGTACTTCTGCATGGCCCGGGCCATCGACGCAAAGATAGCCTGGGTGGCCTCCCCAGGATGGCCCTGCGCTCTAGCACCCTCTGCTCATGCTCAGTCTCCTCATAGCAGTATTCATTATGTCTGTTTTCCCATCTCTGCGTGGCAACTGCAATCACTGCCCGGGACTGGCCAGTTGAGTTGTTGGTGCTGTTATCCTCTCCGAGAGAGTACTCTTTGAAGCCAGACATTTTCTTCGCCAGGACGGACTTGGGTAGGTTGAGGAGAGCAGTGTTGTACATGGGGAAACCATGGTAGTATTTCTCCAGGATCCACACGGCCACACATTGAATACTGAGGTGGCCCACATTGTAGAAGGTGTTGGCGCCATCTGTGGAGTGCACCACTTTGAGCATGAAGTGTGGATGCAGCTGACACACCTCAAGCAGGACCACCAAAGAGCAGCGCATCTGCCAGCAACAACGCGAATTGCTCCACACTCTGGTAGCTATGCTCGCTAGCATCCAGGATGTGCACGCCATAAAAGAGCCAGTAGGAGGCCACAAGCAGGAAGACAAGCACCATGAGCAGGGCTTGGACCACGACCACAGCACCGCAGGCAGAACTGGGCCCAGCTGCCCAGCATCAGCTTGAAGGCCAAGGAGACAAAGAGACCTTCCCAGGCTGCGCTGCCTGCTCCAGCTCCCGTCGCCACAGCAGCAGGAGGGCAATTTTTTTGTAATCTTAATCATATACAGTTTTGAGTGCTTTTTGTTGTACTTTTTATTGCTTCTTTTCTCCCTAGAAACAGCTTTCCGAGAGCAGAAACATTGGTTTTGAGCACTGGCTCATGCTCAGGACCTGATAGATGGGTTTTGAATGACATAATTTCATTTCCTCATAATATTTAAAGAAATAGAATTCACATCTTTTGATATTATTTTACTTTTGGGCCACTCCGCATGTGCTTAGGCTTTACTCCTGGCTATGTGCTCAGGGCTCACTCGTGGAGAGCTCTAGGTGCAGGGGTCAAGCATTTGGGTTGCTTAGGATGAGACCTAAGTCAGCTGCATGTAAGGCAAGTGTTCTATCCACTGTACATTCCTCTTACCTTGAACTCACATCTTTAAGATATCATTATCCTGCTGTTACACAAAAATTCTTGGAGAACCGAATGAGAAACCAACTCTTGCAATTACAAATTTTCATTTTTTTTGGTTTTGTTTTGTTCATTTCACAAAATCAAAGGGCTAAGGAAATAGACATGTGCTTGAACTGTGAATAACAATCTGTAGAGATAATTTAATAGAGCTCTGAACTGCCATCTACTCTCTAAGTTTACCTCACAACCTTTTCACCTAACTCTGATTTCTTCAGGAAACACTGGGCCACTTTATGTGATCAAATAATATTCTAAGTATACTAGTGGAGATGAAACCTGGAGACATTTTTATTATTTATAATCCAAAGACTTCCTCTGCCTGTCCCTGTTATATGTTCTGGTCCCAAATTTATTTTAGCAAGTACTAGAATAAGGTTTTAACTTATAACTGAACTTATCATAGCATAAAATATTTGATCTTCAGACGTTCATATTTTTCTGGGCCCTCTGGGTGGATTGGTAAGTTATTAACATCATAATGTAGATTTATTTAGTGGAAAAGGAAAATTCCAGAGATGCCAGAGTTCAGTGAAGTGGAGATATTTAGGGAGTGTGATAGAAGCCTCCATAAAAGAGACTACTTTAAGTAACCACTAATCTATCAGATTAAGTTTTCTCATCTTCAGAATGAGTGGTGTTTGTGAAAAATGAAGATTGCCATAGAAAGATTCCATAAAAAAAAACAGTGAAGCTCTATAGGAACAACTTATGGTTTGCACTTTCAGTTAACTGCAATCAGATTGAACGCTAGGTGCCACTTAATAACTCAATGGCACATTCGTTCTTTTGGTTCTTTGAAGGGATATTTTATCTATTTATTTATTTATTTATTTATTTATTTATTTATTTATTTATTTATTTATTTAGGTTTTGGGGCCACACCTGGTGGTGTTCAGAGCTTACTCCTGGCTCTGTACTCAGAAATCACTACTTGCAGGCTCAGGGGACCATATGGGATGCTGAGAACCGGTCCATCTATCCTGTGTTGACCAGGTACAAAGTAAATGCCCTACCCTCTATGCTATCTCTCCAGTCTCTATTTCATCTCTTTTTAACTAAGTCTTTACATGTTCACTAAATGGATAATTGGCTGTTTTAAAACAAACACCTTAGCTTCATTTAAAAGCATCACTTGAAAACTAAAAGGACTGAATGAGCAGAATTCTTGAGTCACAAATTAATTTGAGCATGAAGAGGCTAAACACATACTGACTTTTACAAAATATGTAAGATTTATGGGTTCAGGGCCTTAAAAAAATAAGGACTGCCTTAAAAGAAATCTTACTGAGCATCAGGGTAGATTTTAATTAGAAATTAGAATAAAGCATTCCACATCTTGAGAAACTGTTACAGAGTAACTTCCTCTTTTAATTGATTTTAGTTCCTTGAACTACATTGCAACTATGCACCAAAAAAAGTCAACAAAACTTAAAGCAGTTTTGTGCTTGGGGAGTCATAAATCAGTTCAGGTAATCCTGAAATTAGGAAAATGTTTTTATCGATATCCATTGATAACAGAAGTCACAGGCTTTCTTTTATTCCCATCTGTGGACAATCAAAAGGGAAGGGACACATCAACATTGACTTAGCTTACTTAATGAATGTTATCACATGGAAAAGGTAAATCAATAATGGTCGAGATCAAACATACCAATCTCTTTTCATTTATATAAATTTCTGCCACTTGATGGTTCCACCATTTGAACATGTGCTCTGCCAGCACTACTTTGAGCCTTCACCTAGGATGCTGTGTCAGGATTTCTAGAACTTTTAAGTGTAAGGAAACTGAAGAGTCTACAGTTCTTATGGTTTCCTAATTAAAGTGTTAATTGAGAAGTAGAGCACACTGGGTTATTTGAAGTCTCCACCTCACACCCCCTACTTCATTTAAAAGAAAGGGCAGAAGTGTCCTACTGGTGACCCCAGGCAAAGGAGGCAGTGCAGAAAGGAACAGATTGTGATCTGCTTAATTAGGCTTGCTCTGTCTTATTCTTACACCTTCAGTTTTACTGTTGTTTCCCCCTGAGGCTCTGTTTCTGTGGAAAGCTGTGAACAGATTTGAAGAGTTATATTTTAAAATGCTGGAGGAGTTTTCAACGTTTATATGGTTCCCACTCATTGGTCCTGTGTATGTCCTTTACACTTACCATTTGGCTTACCATTGGCTTCTGTGGCCAATTTTTTTCTCTTCTATGAGTTCTCTGGCAAAGAGGTGACTGCTTTTCTCTGGGGACAAAGCAAGCAGTCCTAGGCAAGGTATACTAATTGTAACATAAGATCCTACGGTCTGCCCCACTTTCCAACCTGGCCACCTCTCTACACACAAAATACCCCACATAAATTTGTTCTTTATAATTTGTTCATAATTGTGTTTTCGGCATACAATAATAGCACAATACCAATCACTTCACCAGTACCTACTTCCCTTCTCCAATATATCCTCCACCCTGAAATTTCCTCTTTAGGCTAACACAGTTTTAAGATATGGATTGCTGGGGTCAGAGAGATAGCATGGAGGTAGGGCATTTGCCTTGCATACAGAAGGTCGGTGGTTCAAATCCTGCTGTTCCATATGGTCCCCTGAGCCTGCCAGGAGCGATTTCTGAGCATAGAGCCAGGAGTAACTCCAGAGCACTGCCGGGTGTGACACACCTCCCCCAAAAAAAAGATATGGATTGCTCTTCTTTTTGTTTTTCTTGTCTTGGTGTTATTCTTGCCCTTCAAATTTCAAGCTTTCTTTTAACTTAGGCACACAGAGTTGCTCATATTGCAAGACCTTCAATTAAGGCATTTTTATAAATTAAAATATTTGGCATCAGTATATGATTTAGCTGTTATCTTCTAGAGTTTTAATAAATACTGAGCTTGACTCTGATAACTCAGGTAGGCTGAGTTGCTTTTATCTCTGAAAACAAGAAATTTGACACATTTCAGAAAGTTTCATGGTGAGTTAGGAGTCTTCTGCTTCTAAGGAAAAGGTTCCAGGAAAATTATGATGTGATGTGATGTGTGTGAGTGCTTTTGCTTTGATATATCTACAATATCAAGTTGTTGGGTTTTTTTTTTTATTACTACTGAGGTTCTCAACGAACTGCCACTGTCTTTGTAGGTTAGTCTTTTAATTTTAAAATAAACAAACACTAACAATCAAACAAAAACATAGTGTCTTCTGGTTCTGTTTTTTTTTTCCTTATTCATTCACTCAAGTTTTCAGTGTTCTCAAATCCCAAGCACAAGAAATGGTCCTACTTTATTTGAAGGCTTTCAGAACAATGCTCACTTTCAGTGTTATCTCAAAAGATTTCTAAGATTGAGAGCAGATTTACATAGCTACAGATTTTTCCTTCTATACTCCATATTTCATATAATGTCATTTTGCTTTTATGAAAGCAAATCAGTGAAGTAAATTTTTACTGGAACTTTCATTTTAATAATAAAAGACAATAAAAAGCTAATGTATAATTTATTTTGCAACAGTTGATATGAAGGCCAGAACACCTAGAAGAGAGAGCTTCCCAAGAGACTGCTCTCAAAGTGTCAAAACATCATAGCTCAAACAGTGTAAATATCTGTGCCTAATTTCATGTAAATTTTGTTTATTTTTAGTAAATGTGACATAAGTAACCAGAAAACCTAGAGTATAAGCCTTAATGGAAAATTAGAAGTCATGGCACTTGAAATCAGTAATTTTCAGCCTAAAAGTAAAATCATCCATGAAGTGAGATGTTTTCCAATAATACAGGTTAGGTACTGAAGTCATTTAGCAAAATCCCCTAAAAGATGCCTAGCCTAAGCCCTAATTTCAATCACATAATCAGCTGTGTTGGGGTCTCTGAGACTTCACTGCCACTCAACTTTGATGCTCCAAACTAGAATTGGCTTCAAATCTCTGGCTTACCCACCTCCTAATGATCTAATCCAGGGGTCACAAACTCGCAGCCCGAAGGCCATTTGCGGACCTCTGTACAACATTTTTTGGCCCTGCCCTAAAAAAAAAATCTTTTTTTGTTTTATTTTGTTTTGTTTTAGTTGTTTAGGTCACACCCCCCAATGTTCAAGACTTACTACTGACTTTGCACTTTGCAGAAACTCCTCACTTTAGTAATCTAGAGACATACAAAAATTAATTCCCAAGACTATGATAAGTAGGTTTCCTTTTTTGAAGGCCTTCACTAAATCAGCACTTTTTCATTCTTCTCTTTCTTTCTTTCTTTCTTTCTTTCTTTCTTTCTTTCTTTCTTTCTTTCTTTCTTTCTTTCTTT
>PVKC010005940.1:0-32100 GCA_004027635.1 Crocidura indochinensis | reverse complement strand
TAGTGATGTGGAGCATTTTTTCATGTGTCTTTTGGCCATTTGTATTTCTTCCTTGTCAAAGTGTCTGTCCATTTCTTCTCCCCATTTTTTGATGGGATCATATGTTTTTTTCTTGTAAAGTTCCGTCAGCGCCTTGTATATTTTGGAAATAAGCCCCTTATCTGATGGGTATTGGGTGAATAGTTTCTCCCACTCAGTGGGAGGCTCTTGTATCCTGGGCGCTATTTCCTTTGAGGTGCAGAAGCTTCTCAGCTTAATATACTCCCACCTAATATCTGCTTTCACCTGCTTGGAGAGTGCATTTTCCTCCTTGAATATGCTTGTAGTCTCAATGTCCTGCAGTGTTTTGCCTACGTGTTGTTCTATGTATTTTATGGTTTCAGGTCTGATATCAAGGTCTTTCATCCATTTGGATTTCATCATCGTACATGATGTTAGCTGGTGGTCTAAGTCAACTTTTTGCAAGTGGCTTGCCAGTTGTGCCAACACCACTTGTTGAAGAGGCTTTCTTTGCTCCATTTAGGATTTCTTGCTCCTTTATCAAAAATTAGGTGACTGTATGTCTGGGGAACACTTTCTGAGTATTCAAGCCTTTTCCACTGATCTGAGGGCCTGTCCATATGCCAATACCATGCTGTTTTGATCACTGTTGCTTTGTAGTAAAGTTTGAAATTGGGAAAGTAATTCCTCCCATGTTCTTTTTCCCAATGATTGCTTTCGCTATTCTAGGGTTCTTATTGTTCCAAATATACTTCAAAAGTGCCTGATCCACTTCTTTGAAGAATGTCGCGGGGATCTTTAGAGGGATCACATTAAATCTGTATAATGCCTTGGGTAGTATTGCCATTTTGATTATATTAATCCTGCCAATCCATGAGCAGGGTATGTGTTCCCATTTCCGCGTACCCTCTCTTATTTCCTGGAGCAGCACATCAACAAGAAGAAAAATAAAAATCACATGATCATATCAATAGATGCAGAGAAAGCATTTGATAAGGTTCAACACCCATTCTTAATCAAAACTCTCAGCAAGATGGGAATGGAAGGAACCTTTCTCAATATAGTTAAAGCCATCACCACAAGCCAGTGGCAAATATTATCCTCAATGGAGAAAAATTAAAAGCCTTCCCTCTAAATTCTGGCACAAGACAAGGCTGTCCTCTCTCACCACTCCTATTCAACATAGCACTGGAAGTACTCGCTATAGTGATTAGGCAAGAGAAAGATATCAAGGAAATCCAGATAGGAAAGGAAGAAGTCAAGCTCTCACCTTTTGCAGATGACATGATACTCAGAAAACCCTAAAGACTATACCAAAAAGCTCCTAGAAACAATAGAATCATATAGCAAGGTGGCAGGGTACAAAATCAACACACAGAAATTAATGGCCTTTCTATACACCAATAGTAATAAGGAAGAAATAGACATTAAGAAAACAACCCCATTCACAACAGTGCCACACAAACTCAAATATCTTGAAATCAACTTGACTGAAAATGTGTAGGAACTATACAAAGGAAAGATATAGAAATGTTTTATGTGACATTATTACTGCTGTAAAACATGAGCACTTAAAATATTCTGGTACTCCATTTAGAATGTTTTGAAAATCAGAATTCTAATTTCTAGTGGAAAATTAAAAAAAGGCACCCTTTCAAGTGATTTTGTAATTCATTTCTTTAAGCTCTCTCCTGACCTCTAAATTTTTACACTCTATTTCTCATGTAAATAAAATTTTAAATTATTTGTATACTTATTTGAATTACTAATAATTAGGATTGTAAATATCAAATTGCCCCTGTACTATTGTAATGTATTGTGACAATAGATTCTTGTGTGACAAGAGCATGTAAGTTCTCTTAGAAAGCTGCTACTTTGCTGATGACTGAGGCAATTCAGAATTTAGGATGCTACATCTGGCCATTTAGTTCAGAAAGAGTGTTTCTATTTTCCCATTTTTATTGGTCACTATACACTCCAGACATTAGGCTTATCTGCTTTGAATATCCCCATCACCATCCTGAATCCTTTCCTTAATTACTTCTTATACAGAAAGAAGGGCACATGCTAGGCAGACTTCAGTTCAATTAAGGCATCATATGATTTCCTAGCATAGGTAAGTGTGGACCCGATAATCCTCATCTCTATGGGGTCTGAAGAAATGTACATCTGTTGAACTCTTGATTTGAACCACCAGTCTATGAGACAAGAATCCCTGTGTCCCTTGGCCTCCTGAATATCACTTGGGTGTGAAACCCTAACCAAATCCCAGTTAAAAAATGCTTTAGAAGTCCAGAGAGCTAGTACATATAGGAGGTAAAAAAGCAATCGGATTATTTCAGTAATCTTTCTTTTTAAGACCTACTTCATTAATGTTGGTTCTCCATCAGCACTGGATTCCACTGTGATATCTTCCTTCCATCTACTTATTCCTACGAAAACTCAGTTCTCAACCTTGTAAATTTCCCTAGGCCATATATTTTCTACATTTTCCTAGGCTTTATATTTTGCCTGTCAGCCTGGAGGCCATATAAATATAAATATACCCAAAGTTAAACACATGCATATATTGATTTACTTATTAATGTCCTATTATGTGTCAGGTTTTTGTGGTAGATATAAGAACAAACAAAATTTAATGTATTCAACAACAAAGCTATTTACATCATTGTTATACATATGGACTTAGAAGATGAAAGTGCTAAATGATGTCACTTTTAAGCTATATAAACTTCAACAAATATAAAAATTCTTAATATCTCAATTTCGACATTATCAAAGGAAAATGACAACACTGCAATAATAAAGTCTTATTTAACACATTTGAGAATACTTTGATGGCATGCAGTACTCTAACTATATAGTTGAGATTGTCAATATAATTTTTATTTTGGTTTTGGGCCACACTCGGTGATGCTCAGGGGTTACTCCTGGCTATGATCTCAGAAATCACTCTTGGCTTAGGGCACCATATGGGACTCCAGGGAATTGAACCACCGTAGTTCTAGGTTAGCGCATGCAAGGCAAATGCTCTACTGCTTCAGCCACTGCTTTGGCCCCAAGAGATTGTCAAATATAGTATTAATATAAAAGCAGTATAAATTAAATGGGAGCACCTCAATATTTTTCAGTAGGTCAGGGAATTAAGGACACTTCATAATTACAGATGCATTGAGATTATTCCTTTAACATGAGAGACAATCAGTAAAGTGGGAGATGAGAGTGGCAGTATATTTCCCCAAGACCAATAAAATAAAAAGTAACATTTTGTGAATATAAAGCTATGCTATACTGAGATTAAGAAATTCATGGGGATGAAGAGAGATTGGATTTATTTTATAAAGTAACCCTGTTAAACTATGGAGTATCAACTTTCCTAGTAAATGATGGGGAGGTATTGAACCAATTTATGAAAGAAAGTAAAACAATTAGAATTGCATTTTAAAAATAATATATTGCAACTATATCAAGTACGATTAAAGTTGTGCCAGACTTTATGAAGTGAGAATAATTAGCAAGCAGTGCAGTAACCCAGGAAAGAAGTGATGACCTAAATCAAGGTAAAGACTTTGGGAATAGGGAATATGGTATGAATGAGATTGTATATAATCTGTAGAACTTGATAATTCATTGTGAGAGTTAAGTAAGAAAAAAATAATCAAATGCTTCCCAAATTTCTGCTGCAGGCAAAAGAGTGGATGGTAGAATCATTCAATCAGAATTGAGATATAGAAAGTGGGAAAAAATTTGATATTAGGTTTCAGTTTATGACCTAAAAGTTTTCTGTTATATTTATTTAAGGAGATATATCTAATGGAATTCTGAGCTTTACTTTCAGATATAAAGTAGCTTAAGGTTGAAAAGGTAAGTACCTCAGAGTGTTAAAATGGTGAATAAAGCATAGAATGATAAGACCAAGATAAGAAAGTATTTATTGCCTTTTATAATCAGAGACATGCAAATAAAAACAACATTGAGATACTATCTCACACTAGTGAGAATGGGATACATAAAAAATAGTGGAAACAACTAGTTTTGGCAGAGATGTGATTAGTAAAGATATTCTTATTTGCTGCTGTAGAAATGTCTGGTTCAACCTCTATAAAAACACTTTGGAGGAGCCGGAGCATAGCATGGAGGTAGGGCGTTTGCCTTGCATGCAAAAAAGGTGGTTTGAATTCTGGCATCTCATATGGTTCCCCGAGCCTACCAGGTTAGGTTTCTTAGTGTAGAGTAAGGAGTAACCCCTGAGCACTGCTGGTGTGACCCAAAAACCAAAACAAACAAACAAGAGAACACTTTGGAGATTTTGCCAAAAAAGGTACGAGTATAGTTTCCTTATTATCTTGAAAAACACATCTTGAAATCTCCCCCTGTAATGCAAAAGCACTTAATGCAGAAAGATATGTGCATACCTATACTCATTGCCTCACTTACTACAATTACCAGAATGAAAAAAAAAACACCTAAATGTATAACAGCAGATGGATAGGACTGGCTTACGCTTAGGGAGATAGTACTGAATAGTTGAACAGAAAAATAATGTTTCTTTGGCATTTACTGTATTCAGAACAAAATTTTGGATTGCTCTAGATGTGCTGACTCTTCTAATTTTTATATGAAATTCTTCAATACAGTTAAAATAATCATCAATTTTTTAAAAATAAATAAACTTGGGCTCAAAATATTTAAAATCACTTTCAAAAAAGGATAAGAGTCAATATTTAGCTATAAAATTTATCTTTTTATGCATTAACATGGCTGTGGAGTCTTGAATCTATTCCCTCTGTTTACTTACCTGAGCACTGGTAATATGGGTCTGAACCAGAAGGCACTCTGCAAAATAATCACACAAAATATTTTTGAAAATTCCCCATGTTACCCTAACTCCAGTCTGCAGACCACCCTACAAGCAGCCGCTTGACGACGCTACTGGAGCAAAGGAGAACCCTCCTCTTCCACCGGAACCTTTTATCTATGGAAAAATTTCACACTTGGAAGTGGGACCATCCGATTTCACTAACAATCAGAGAGAGATTGCATTTAAAGAATAACATCCAATGAAACAATATGGATGGATGTTGATTGATAGAGACAGATAAATCCGTAATCCCACATCCCCTCCCCATTTTACATTATAGAAAAAGTGCAAAATTAAGAGGCTAGCATAAGGTCACATACTTCCAAGGAACAAAAGGATACTAAGGGGGCTCTGCCTGTCTGTCTGTCTTTGAATCCTGAAGGTCTCCCCAGACCCCCCCAAAAAACTGCATTCTGAAACTGCCTGTAAGGAACTTCTGACTGTGGGGTTAGCTGTCCAATAAGCTGAGCTCCCTGGCCTGCGGAGGCCCTGCCCTGCTGTGCCTTTGTCCACACTGAGACCTCAAGGGAAACCTCTCCTGCTCTGCCTGTGTGCCTGTCTTTGAATCCTGAAGGTCTCCCCAGCACTGTCAAAAGACTGCATTCTGAAACTGCCTGTAAGGAACTTCTGGTTGTGGGGGTAGCTGTACAATAAGCTGAGTTCCATGGCGTGCAGAGGCCCTGCCCTGCTGTGCCTTTGTCCACTCTGAGACTTCATGGGAAACCTCTCCTGTTCTTCCTGTCTGTCAACTAGTGGCAGCAGAAGAGTGCGACCACTTCACTTCGCAGCTCTTTCTAACCAATAAACCCCACCACAACACGCAGGAAAAACTGCACTACAGGCGTGACAATGGTGAAACCTCGCAGGCAAACCCCATGCACAGAAAATGAAGAGGAAAGCTTGGATGATCAAATAAGTTCCAACCACCTGATTAATCTCTCGGACAAGGAACTTAAAATAGCAATATGGAAGATGTTTCAAGAAGTCAAAGAAAGCGTAAAACTATCTGAACAGAATACAAAGACAGAAATCAGAAAACTCCAAACTGAAATAACAGATCTGAAAAACATGGTAGCTCAAATGAAAACCTCAATGGATGGCCTCACACGCAGGGTATCATCAGATGAGGAGAGAATTGAAAAACTGGAAGATATGATGCAGAAAAACTCAACACAACAGAAGAATGTGGACAAGAATCTTAAGACAAATGAACAGGCAATGGAAAAAAGTACTCCAAGAATGCGAACAGATGAAAATAAAAATCTTTGATATATTCAACAGAAACAACATAAGAATCATTGAAGACCAGAGACCCAGGTAGGAGATCTCCAGGAAGAATCAATTGTCAAAGACATCATCAAACCCAGAGTTAAAGATTACATGCAAACAAATCCTGAATGCCCGAAGAGTACCAGCTAAAAGAGACCCAAAGAAAAGCACCCCAAGACACATCCTCGTTACAATGACAAATCCCACAGATAGAGATAGAATACTGAATGCAACAAGATCAAAAAGGGAAATTACATTCAAAGGAGCATCCCTAAGACTTACCACAGACATGTCACAAGAAACTCTCAAGGCCAGAAAACAATGGCAGAATATTGTGACAAGACTGAATGAAATGAATGCCTCACCGAGAATACTGCACCCAGCCCGACCCACATTCAGGTTTGAAGGAAGAATACATAGTTTCATGGATAAACAATAGCTTAAAAACCTCACAGATGATAACCCAGCCTTAATGGAAAAACTGACAGGTCAATTCTAAGACAAGAGAGACGAACAAACACAGGTAACTTATCTACAAAGATGACATTAAATCCTATGACAATCATCTCCCTCTATGTCAATGGATTAAATCCACCAATTAAAAAACATAGAGTGGCAAAATGGGTCAAAAAGATGAATCCAATCTTCTGCTGCCAACAAGAAACACATCTGAATAGCCAGAACAAACATAGACTCAAAATCAAAGGCTGGAGGAAAATCATCCAAGCAAACAATACCCTCAAAAAAGCTGGGGTGGCCATATTTATATCTGTTGACACCAAATTTATACTAAGAAAAGTGGTAAGGGACAAAGATGGACACTATGTTCTAATCAAGAGAGAAATAAGACTACTAAACATATTTACACCCAATTAGAGACCAGCAAATTATCTAATGCAATTACTGGCAAATCTGAAAGAAGAAATCAATAATAACACAGTAATTGTGGGAGACCTCAACACGGCCTTATCAACACTTGATAGGTCAACCAGACTGAAACCCAACAAAAACATACTAGCCCTGAAAAGAGTAATGGAAGAAAGAGGACTAATATATATATATATATATATATATATATATATATATATATATATATATATATATATATATATATATATATATATATATATATATGACACTCCATCCCAAAAAATCCTGGATACACATTCTTCTTCAATGTGCATGGGTCATTCTCCAGGATAAACAACATGCTGACATATAAAACACACCTCCATAAAATCAAGAGGATAGAAATCTTACAGGCTACCTTACTGACCACAAGGCTCTGAAATTAGATGTGAACTACAAAGTCACACAGAAGAAAAACTTCAAAAATTGGATATTAAACACCCTGCTACTGAACAACCAGTGGGTCTGAGATGAAATAAAAAAGGAAAGCAAAACTTTCCTGGAAACAAATAATAATGAAGACAAAAACTGCCAGAATCTATGGGACACAGCAAAAGTGGTCCTAAGAGGAAAATTTATAACTCTACATGCACACATCAGGAAGGAAGAAGGGGCATACCTGAATAACTTAATGATGCAACTCAAACAATTAGAAAATGACCAACAAAAGGAATCAAAAATAGGGAGACAGAATGAAAGAACAATGCTGAAAGCAGAACTCAATGAAGTGGAAAACTGAAAAACAATCTGAAAAATCAACGAAAACAGAAGATGGTTCTTTGAAAATAAACAAGATTGATAGGCCATTGGCAAAACTCACAAAGAAAGAGAGAGAGAAAAATCTGATAACCCGTATTAAAAATGAAAATGGGGAGATCACGACAGATATTGCAGAGATCCAAAGGGTAATCAGAGACTACTTTGAGAAACTTTATGCTATAAACATGAGAACATAGAAGAAATGGAAAAATTCTTGGACACTTATAACCTTCCACATTTAAGTAAGGAGGATGCATAATATCTAAACACCCCCATCACCGCTGAGGAAATTGAAAGTGTAATCAAACATCTGCCCAAAAAGAAAAGCCCAGGTCCAGATGGATTTCCTAATGATTTTTTTCAATTCTTTCAAGAGGAGCTACTACCAATTCTAGCCAGGATCTTCCATGAAATAGAAAAAACCAGAACACTCCCAAACAGCTTTTATGAAGTCAACGTCACTTGATACCAAAAACGAACAGAGTTGCTGCCAAAAAAGAAAATCACAGAACAATATTTCTGATGAACGCTGATGCAAAGATCTTCAACAAAATCCTGGCAAATAGGATCCAATACATCATCAAGAAGATCATACACTACCAAGTAGGTTTCATCCCAGGAATGCAAGGATGGTTTAACATCCGTAAATCTATCAAAATCATACACAACATCAGCAAGAAGAAAAATAAAAATCACATGATCATATCAATAGACGCAGGAAAAGCTGGCCCTCAGATCAGTGGAATAGGCTTGAATACTCAGAAAATGTTCCCCAGACATACAGTCACCTAACTGTTGATAAAGGAACAAGAAATCCTAAATGGAGCAAAGAAAGCCTCTTCAACAAGTGTGTTGGCAAAACTGGCTAGCCACTTGCAAAAAAAGTGAACTTAGACCCCCAGCTAACATCATGTACAAAGATGAAATCCAAATGGATGAAAGACCTTGATATCAGACCTGAAACCATAAAATACATAGAACAACATGTAGGCAAAACACTCCAGGACATTGAAACTACAAGCATATTCAAGGAGGAAAATGACCTCTCCGAGCAGGTGAAAACAGAGATTAACAGATGGGAATATATTAAGCTGAGAAGCTTCTGCATCTCAAAGGAAATAGCGCCCAGGATACAAGAGCCTCCCACTGAGTGGGAGTAACTATTCACCCAATACCCATCAGACAAGGGCTAATTTCCAAATTATACAGGGCACTGACTGAACTTTACAAGAAAAAAGCATCTAACCCCATCAAAAAATGGGGAGAAGAAATGAACAGACACTTTGATAAAAAAGAAATACAAATGGCCAAAAGGCACATGAAAAAATGCTCCACATCACTCATCATCAGGGAGATGCTAATCAAAACAACGATGAGATACCACCTCACACCACAGAGATTGGCGCACATTACAAAGACAGAGAATAATCAGTGCTGGCGGGGATGTAGAGAGAAAGGAACTCTTATCCACTACTGGTGGGAATGCCATCTAGTCCAACCTCTATGGAAAGTGATATGGAGATTCCTCCAAAATCTGGAAATTGAGCTCCCATTCGATCCAGCTATTCCATTCCTTGGGATATACCGTAAGAACACAACAATACAATACAAAAATCTTTTCCTCACACCTATATTTATTGCAGCACTATTCACAATAGCCAGGCTCTGGAAACAACCAAGATGTCCTTCAGCAGTCGAATGGCTAAAGAAACTGTGGTACATATACACAATGGAATATTATGCAGCTGTCAGGAGAGATGAAGTCATGAAGTTTTCCTATACATGGATTTACATGGAATCTACCATGTTGAGTGAAATAAGTCTGAGGGAGAGATACAGAGATGCAGAATAGTCTCACACATCTATGGGTTTTAAAGAAAATAAAAGCCATTTTTGCAACAATCATCAGGGACATTGAGAAGAGGGATGGAACTTCCAGCTCACTTCATGAAGCTCACCACAAAGAGTTTGAGTGCTGTTATATAAATAACTACAGAGGAAACTACCATAATCACGTGACTGAATGAGAGAACTAGAAAGCCTGTTTGGAATACAGGTGTAGGTGGGGTGGAAAGGAGGGAGGGAGACATGGGACATTGGTAGTGGGAATGTTGCACTGGTGAAGGGGTGTTCTTTACACAATCACATATGTAATCAAAATGTTTAAATAAAGAAAAATAAATAAATTAAATAGTCACACACACAAAAGGATACTAAGGGGCAAAAATAATAATACACTAAACAATTCTAATTAACATAACAATTCCAAGTGTTCTATCTATACTAAATTCTAAAAAATCATTGCAATATAATCTAACCAAATAAAAGAAAGCTATAATTAGTAAAATGTGCAATAAAAGATATGCATGCTAAAAATTACACTTAGACAATAATACAAAGCAAACATTTATATCCTTTCTAAATGTTAA
This sequence comes from Crocidura indochinensis, assembly GCA_004027635.1. Classification (NCBI taxonomy): domain Eukaryota; kingdom Metazoa; phylum Chordata; class Mammalia; order Eulipotyphla; family Soricidae; genus Crocidura; species Crocidura indochinensis. The sequence continues at coordinate 21,873 of PVKC010005940.1, read as the reverse complement.
AATAATGATTAAAAGTAAATAAATTCTTTATTATAATTTCAGTCAGTTAATTGTCATATGGAGCCTGAGAAACTGGTTGGCAGTAGTCACAGTACTGGGGATAATTTGAAGTTAAGGATCTCTCTCTCAAGTTGACACCAGTCATGACCAGTCCCAAGGTTCAGTGAAGTGGTCAAAAAGGCAACATCAGCAATACTGATGTGACTGGAGAATGATTCGAGGACCAAATGACCAGCTGACCTCACCAGCATTTGCAACCAGAGTGGTGATATCTTGCAAGATGAGCCACTGAAGATTCACAGGACAGTTGTAGTCCTTTCCCCTCTTCAGTCAATGAGTGATTCACATTGGTGACATCCTCTTCTTCCCATGAAGGCAACAGGAGTCAAGAAATATAAATATAATGAAAGGTAGAGGTAGGAAATAAACAAACATTTTAAACAAAACCAAACAGCACTGAGAAAAAGTTCTCAGCACTACTTGCATTAAGCAAGCACATAGGTGGCCTACACATGTTCAACACACACATAAACAGGTAAAAGAATCGATCCAATAGTCAAAAAATTGACCCAGGTAAAATGAGACAAGCGCATTTCAGATAGAGCTGGCATGTTTGTAGAAAAAATTTTCCAGTTTCTAAAAATAGTTGATGTTGATGGAATGGAAGTTTGCTGAAAATGAAAGTTTCAGGGTTGATAGTGAGCACAAAGCATTTCTAAAAAAAATGCTAATTTTGAAGTTTAAAACATTAAGTAAAATGGTTAATAAGCACTGTATTATTATACACCTATTATATTATATATAATATAATATATTATACACCTATTATAAAATAGTAATCCATAGGTTGAAACATTCTAATGAGCAATCTACTGAGATTCTATCTTCTAACCCACTAACCGCTGTTTTCCTGTTGATAAAATATTAGAACATTACTATACACATCTCTAAAAGCATTCAATTAACTAGTTGTCATCTGTTAAAACATAAACCTACCCTCTTCTTTGAATGAGATTACCAGAAATCGATTCATTGTCCATGTTTACCCATATAGGTGAATCAATTATTTTTGTAGCTGAGTATCCTTTTAAATGTCTTTCTACAGTAGTACAGATTTCTACTTGACTTAATTTAAGAAGTTTAGTGAAAATAATGTTAAAAACAGAATGTCAGTAGGTGGCATGACACTTTTTCTTTATTTTAATAATTGATTCTGATAATCCTGTGGTCTCTTTTAAGTATGGCTTGTCCTGTTGGATTATATAGTAAACCTATGATGTGCTTGATTTGCCATTCCTTGCAAAATGATTAAAAAGTTTTGCTTACATATGGGGGGGGCATTGTATTTCTTAATGGTTTGAGGAACACAAGTAAAAGAAAAACATTGTAGCAAGAAGGTACAAACTACTTTAGCTCTTTCAGAAGTTATTGAAATTTCCCATATCCAATGGGAGTAGGTATTCACCACCACATGAAGATAGGGTTTTTTAGAGAAAAAGTCAACATGTGTGATATCCATTTGCTACAGTTCATTAGTCTGTAACCCTCAGGGGTTGGCTCCAGCCACATGTGTTCTTTTATTCAAGGGTGCACAGAAGGATCATGTTTCAACAATTTTTCTGGCCTGCCTCATGGATATGATAATAAATTGTGGCTGTATTATGTATGTGATAGTGCATGTTCTTCAGAAGAAATAAATATTGTCATAGACAGGCAATCAGCAGTTTTATTCCCTTTAGTCAAGGCCCTGGAAGGCCAGAATGGACTCTACAGTAATAAATATGAACTCAGAAAGTTTTCATAAAAGTGCTTGTAATTGCTATAGCAAATCTTGACCAATCTAATTATGAGCATTTAAAGAAGCTGTACAATGCCTGAGAACTAATCTACCACGTAAACTGAATCACTTTCTATATTGCATGGCTCTGAAACACATAATAATTAAAAGTTATTTAAAGTAGCAAGCTCCATCTACTGAGCAGACTTAAATTAGCATGAACTATTTTGGTCAGTGAATGACCAGTTATACCTCCTTTTCCTGATGCTGACCCACCAATGTAAAACTTGGGACATCAGGTATAGAAGAGGAGCGAATAATTGATGATGTCACAAAGTTTGTCCTCTTAAAGTCCAAAACTTTTCCAGCAGGATAGTGGGAAGATATTTCCCCTGAAAAGGAAAAACATGAAGGGCTCACTGAGAGGTATTATACACTCTATTTCTTTTTTAGGAATAGGCAACACTATTATATCTGGATTATAATCTAACAGGGAAACTATTCTGAGTCTAGCCTTGATTATAAGAGCGGCTATCAACTCTAAATAAGGCACACATGTGCGAGGCTGTTTGTTATGCAAATAAACCCATTCTGGATGCCCCAACGTCTGAGCAATAGCACCCATAATAAAAACAGGTGTAGCAAAAATTAAAAACCATACTTTTTCTCTGGGTATAAACCTGGTAAGATAGAACTCTTTAAGTTGGTCCATAAAAAGTTTTAATTCTTTTTACGCCTTTTTAATTAAACACCTGGGAAAGTTTAAGTCTAGGTCACCTTCCAAAATACCAAAAATGTTACTAAGTTCTGATGGGATACCCAGAGATGGACAGACCCAATTTATATCACCTAAAAGTTTTTAAAAGTCATTAAGAGTCCTTAGATTTTTCTGATAAATAGAAACATTTTTCAGGCACACTTAAGTATGCTCCAGTATAAATCCCAAGTATTGTAAGGGAGACAGAGTCTGGATTTTTTTTCTGTAATTATAGTTAGCCCAGAATGCTGCAAACAGTTAATGCAAATTTATGTATACCTTGCAATTCTTTGTGAGTCTCAGCAGAGATTAAAATATCATCCATATAATAGATCAAATATACCTGGGAAAAACATTTTCCAACTGGATGTAAAACCACATCCACAAATTATTGACACATAGTAGGTGAATTTGCCATGCCTGAGGCTGAACTGTCCATTGAAATCATTGTATAGGGGCCTTGTTATTAAGAGAAAAAACTGAAATGGTGACTCAGGGTTTACTCCTGGCTATACACTCAGATATTGCTTTTGGCTTGGGGGACCATATGGGATGCCAGGATACGAACCGAGGTCCATCCTAGGTTAGCAAGGGCAAAGCAGATGCCTTACCACTAGCGCCACCACTCCAGCCCCAAATTTATTCTTTTTCAAAGTTTTTGACTGCCATAGATTAAATATAATTTTGCAATTATATTATAATATTATATATTAAATTATAATTATATAATTATAATTAAATATAATTTTGCAATTTAGTTTTGTCAATATTGTTATTTGCAAAATTTATTTTGCTTTCATCATATAAAAACTAAATATAAATATTAATAGAATAATCTTGAATCTATATAGAAGATATAGGAGACTGGATCTTAAGAACTGGTATTTCAGGTGTAGAAATGTTCCTTACCAGCAAAATCTTTGCTTTGTATGCTTGAGTTCCTGGGTTCAATTTTCAGTACAGCAATTAACTACTTAAATAATTATTTGAATTTGAAAATTTAAGTACACTTCAATAACCTAGTATGAACAACCTTATATCCACAGTGTTTAAATAAAGTAATTAATTTAAAAATATATGGATCTTTTCCCCTTTTCTTGACTCCCAGATATATGGCCAAATGTGTAAATTTTATTTATTCTTTATTCAGTAGTAGACTGATTAAGCCTGCCTGGTCACTCATATGACTCTGATCTTGGTCAGAGTTTTCTCTGTCCACTTGTAAAGGAGATCTAAGATCAGCAAGAGATTAGAAGAGAGGAATTCTAATTAGTTTATAACTTTGTGGCTACTTCACAAAAAAAATTTTAAAAGGCAACACATTTCACTGGAAATAGTATTATCTCTTTTCTTCAGTCAGGTAGAATTCAATATCTAAGTTTTAGATACTGTGCTTTTATAAAGAAACTTAAGAACTAATTAAAATGTAATCAGGTACCAACTTACTGATAAAATGGACTATAATATTTACAACAGTTAAAGTATCAGAACACAAACTGTGAACTTTCTTACTACTGATATGTGGTGTTTCTAGTGAAACTCAATTCGCTGCCTGAGATGATAACTGGAAAGTCTATAAAACTTCAAAATTATATAAACAGATCAATTTTACTTCTTTAAAACCCAAAAATACCCTTTACACTTCAAATTTTTCACATGTGTACAGAAAAATAAAACTCACCCAATATATAAGGTCTCAAAGTCATGAGGTTATGGGAGTTGAAGAATTCTGAGCCTCTAAAAAGCTGTTGAATCATTGAGTCACTGGATTCATAAGGAGAGTTGACCTTACAATTTTCTGTTTTGTTTTGATTTTCCAAAGTAATATAATCTGAGAAATTCCTTTGGAGATATAGTATCCTAACAAATGATATTTAGATGGTAAGTAGAATAATAGGTCTGGTTGATTTGCTATAGTAAAAAGTGAAAAAAGTGAGAGAATACCTCTCAGTAGATGACTTGGTAACATCATGTTTAACTCATATTGTTGGTACACTTAATGGCTATTGCAGGAATAAAAAAAGCTATTGTCATTTGAGTTAGGACTGCTAGGAAAACCATTATTGAATTTATTGACTTTTCTATGTTTAGTTTCTACTTATCCTGGGAGTATGATTAACCCAGGCTTACAGAGTAGAAATCAGGTTGCCTTTTTAGATGAAAAAACTTCAGTTTTAAGTAACCCCTAATCCCCAAACATTTTCTGCAGTTACAGAAAGTTATCAGAGATTTTAACTCTGGTTCAATTGCTTCAGTTCATTGGCTTGACTTAGAAAATACATCAGTCCCGTATCCAATTCAAAATGGTTAAAACCAAAAGGAAAAATAAATTCCTTGTGAGGTCATTGCTCTAGTCTGAACACTATCTGGTAGACTCTTTGAGTTACTAAAAGGGCAAAGATGTTGGATGTCTGCCCAGCTGTTGGAGAGAATGAAGAAAGGAAAGGAGCCAAGAATGGGGACACGAAACCTAGAGTCTGAGCAAGAAAGCTGAAATGGAGCTGTGCTGCATATTGATTAGAGCTAATTCTGTGGGAAAAGAGAGAAGTCAACATAGTCTCTATATAATTCTGTATGCATGAATGTGCATAAAAGAGAAATTAGTACAAATATTTCTGAGAAAAACATACTGATAACTTCACCACAATTCAACCAACAAGACAATAAAAAATGTAACTGCTTGGGTGTTAAAATAAAACAAACAAAAATGTTGCAGAGTAAAGTAAGAATTCCACTAAAATATGTGTTAGAGGCATTTGGCAAAATGATCTGGGTGTGAATCTGTGTCTGCAAATTCTATTTTGTTCTCTGGACTCAAAACTTTTCTCAGTCTGCCTTTGCAGCAGTAGTCTAATTATTGACTTTTATTTAAAAAAAAAAGACTGTTAAGACAGGGAAATAGGAATAATTTCCCAGAGGATTCTGTGAAAGAGATTCTTTTCTTCAGTGTTGTTTTGTCATAGTTATCAATAGTTATCAGTAGAAAATAACTGTTGACTTCCAGTATATCTGGAGTACTAGTAAAATTGATTCAGATATATCTCCATGTTTTTCCCAAAAACTTTTAAATATATTCAGAATGCAAAATAATGCTCGTTTTATTTTTTATTCTTTTAAAAGAAATGCGATACACTTATATTTCTCTCAGGACAGAATAATGTGAAATTATTTTACATTGCTTGACAGACTATATTGTTAGCTTTCATGATGCATAGTATACAAGAAGTGTCTGACATAAACCTTATCTAACATATATAACATTTATTGCACCCATTATATTTTCTTAAAATTTGGGAGGGAGCTTCTAGAAGTCTCAAAATATCTGTTCTACCCAAAACAACAATATATTGAGTTATAGCCTGCTAATTTGATAGATATAGTTTAAATAGATATTTTAAATAAAAATGCACATAAACAAGGCTCATATTGGACCACCTATGATTGTGTCATTAAAAGTATATTTTTCTGTGAACTCACTTATACTCTATCAAGTTCTTTTGCTACTCATATTCATATAAAATGCATTTTGTTTATCCCTTAAGGTTAAAATAAAGTGACATGAATCTTAGTATTCATGTTAAATTTTATAAAACATTATTTAGAATTGTTAAAAATCATTCATATATGCATAATTGCTCTTTATTTTATTTATCAAATTAAAATGGCTGTTCATAGGAGAGCATTAAAAATCTATAAAGTTCAGTGTTCACCTCCATTACTAATGTGAGTCTTTGATGGTTTAAGTTAGTATAACTTCTTTTTATTTTTCTTTAATAATTGTTTTATTTAAGTGCTGTGGTTACAAAACTTTTATAATTGGGTTTCAGTCATTGAATGCACACCATCCTTCACCAGTACAACTTTGCAACTTTCCTGCCAATGCTCACATCTTTCTGCACCATCTCCCTATCCTCTGCCTGTCTTTGTGACAGTCATTCTACTTCTCTCTCTCTCTCTCTCTCTCTCTCTCTCTGTCTCTCTCTCTCTCTCTCTCCTCTCTCCCTTTCATTGTCACAGCATTGTCAGTGTAGTTAGTATTCTAACTAACCTCTTTGTGGTAAGCTTTATATTATGGGCTGGTCCTTCTCACCTTCATCTCTATTGTCTCTGGATATTATCACTATACTGTCGTATTTTTCTTATATTCCATAGATGAGTGAAACTATTCTATGTCTATTCCTCTCGCTCTGAGTCATTTCACTTAGCATAATAGTTTATAAGTTTATCCATGTATAGAAGAATTTCATGACTTTATCTTTCCTGTCTGCTGAATAATATTCCATTGTAGATGCACTACTGTTTATTTAGCAATTCATGTTGTGAGGTACCTGGGTTGTTTCCAAGTTCTGGCTATTTTAAATAGTGCTGCAATGAACATAGGAGTTCAGAGGGCATTTTCGTATTGTACGTTTGTATTTCTAGGTATATCCCTAAGAGTGTGACTGCTGGATCATATGGAAGCTCAAGTCCCATTTTTTGTGTGGAACATTTATATTATTTTTCTAAAATGCTATACTAGATGGCATATCCACCAGCAGTAAATGAGAGTTTCTTTCTCCAGATTTTTATGTAAGCATTGGTTATTGTTCTCTGTGATGTGTGCCAGTCTCGGTGGTATGAGATGTTACAACATTCTTATTTTGATTTGCATATCCCTGATATTTATTAATATGAAGCACTTTTAATGTGCCTTTTGGCCATCTATATTTCTTCTCTGAGGAAATGTCTGTTCAGTTCTCCTCCCCATTTTTTGATGTACAGAAGAGCGCCAGTGGATCTGGAATTTGGAGGATTATCGTGGATGCAGCAAGAAGAGTGTTGAGTAGACATGAGCAGAAGAGTGCTGACTTATAGATCTGGATAGAGACATGCGCAGAAGAGTGCTGAGTGTGATGGACAGTGGCTATCTGGAGGAAACAAGCCCCTTAAGTACTGAGTGACAGTGAGACAGGAGCAGATACTGCAGTGATGAACAAGGTTTTGAAAAAGAAAGAACTGGACTCTGAACAAAATTTGGAGCAAGATGAGAGCACAATTATGAGTGGGGATCAAAAGAAAGCAAAGACGGTTAGCTCAAGCAAATTCTGACACGAGGCAATATAGCAAAAGCTATATTTCACTTGGAGGCAAAGAAACCAACTCCACTGTGCATGGTGTGTGGAGAAAAGCTATCTAATAGTTCTATGGTCAAGTAAACTTAAACGTCATCTTCAAATGAAACGCCCTTGCTTCAAAACAAGAATGCCGACTTTTTTGTTCACCTCTGTGAAAACACCGAGAAACATGCAACTTTCATGAGACAAACCACAAAGGTAAATGAAAGAGCTCTAAAAGCTAGCTATCAAATTGCTGACCTTATAGGCAAGTCAAAAAAGTCTCACACTGTGGCAGAGACATTAATTCTTCCAGCCTGCAAAATTATTGTAGAGTAGATGCTCGGACCTGTAGCAGCTAAGGAAGTAGCCAAAGTCTCTCTCTCAAGCAACACAATTTCCAAACATTAATGGCATGTCTTCAGATGTCAAAACTGTGGTTTTGAAAAAGATCCATATCAGTGAGAAATTTGCATTGCAACTTAACCAGTCTTCATATTGGTGGATACGCTCAACTCTTGGCCAATATGCGTTTTGTGGATGGTGATGCAATTATAGGAAACTTCTTTTTTTTTTATTTTTGGGTCACACCCAGCAGTGCTCCTGGCTCCACGCTCAGAAATCACTCCTGGCATGTGCAGGGGACCATATGGGATGCCGGGATTCGAACCAATGACCTTCTGTCTGAAAGGCAAATGCCTTACCTCCATGCTATCTCTCTGGCCCCAAAACTTCTTCTTTTTGCTTACAAGTACAGATAAAATATGGATTCTGTTCAAAGGTGCAATTCTGGCATCAACACGTGGAAAGTGACAATCATGAAATGTTCATACTTGCTAAGCAAAGGCAAGGTATTCACACTGCTTCTCTGTGTGAGATAATAGTTAAACATTTAAAAACTATTGAGGAGAAGTTTAATTTTATTTCTCTTCAGTCTGCACTGAATACCTTGACTAGGTTAAGGACCCTTATATCATAGCATCAATTGTTGGAAAGGACATGACTTTACAGGAGCAGGAGGAACTAACTGAACTGAGACAAAATTGAGGTTTCAAGCTAAGATTTGCTGATCTACCTTTGGACAATTTTTGGTTGGATACTGCCAAGGAATTTCCAGTTCTGGAAAACAGTGCTATTTTAACATTTCTCCCATTTTCCAATACATATCTGTGTGAGATGAGCTTTTCAAGCCTGATTGCTATACAAACTAAAGACAGGGGGCATGGGAGATAGCATGGGGAGGTAAGGCGTTTGCCTTTCATGCAAAAGGTCATCGGTTTGAATCTCGGTGCCCCATATGGTCCCCCGTGACTGCCAGGAGCAATTTCTGAGCATGGAGCCAGGAGTAACCCCTGAGCACTGCCAGGTGTGACCCCCCCAAAAAAAAAGAAAAAAAAAGAATAAAAAAAAACTAAAGACAGAGAGAGATTTAGAGCTGTTGAAGAAAATTATATGTATGTTTTTCTTCAATTCCTGCCAGATATCAGCTTTATGTTCAGCCAAACAGGCCCAGGTTTCTCACTGAGTAAGTGAACAGAAATAGAAATAATTATAAAGTACTTTATTATTTCATAATGAAATAATTATAAAATATTTTGTGTTTGTTTTATTCCTATTCAAGATAATTACTTTATATATAGTCATTTTAGGCACAGTGTTAAATTTTTTAACATGTTATAATGATGGTGTGCCTCGTGACTTTTTTTTTTTTTTAATAAAAAAAGTGTGCCTTTGCAAAAAAAAGGTTGAAAAACACTGCTCTAGCAAATCATGGTCGTTTTTTCTTCAAAATGAATTTCAGGACTTTTTTAAAGAATGTCATGATTATCCTTAGACAGATTGCATTAAATTTATACAATACTTTGGGTAGTATTGCCTTTTTAATTATAGTGATCCTCCCAATCCATAAACAGGGAATATGTGTCCATTTACTTGAGTGAGTCCTTTATTTATTACTTGAAAGCATGTTTTGTACTTTTGTACTTTATAGATCCTTCACCTCATTAGTTAAATAGACTCCAAGGTATTTGAATTTTTGTAGTATTATTGTTAATGTAGTCCTATTTTAATATCTATTTCGTCTCTTCATTATTTGTGCATAAAAGGGCCATTGATTTTTGCGTGTTATTTTGTAGACTGCATTTTGCTATAAAATTCTCTTGTTTCTAGAAGCCTTTTGGTTGTCTTTTGGGTTTTCTAAATATATTATTATGTCATCTGCAAACAGTGAGACTTTGACATCTTCCTTTCCAATCTGGTTCCCTTTATATATTTATTCTAATTTGCTATGGCATGTATTTCCAGTATAATGCTAAATATGAGTGGTGGGAAAGTGAAGCTTTGACTTGTGCCAGATTTTAGAGAAAATGCTTTCAGTTACACTGAGTATTTTTGCAATGGGCTTGTGGTAAATGGCCTCGACTATATTGAGAAAAGTTTCTTCCATTCCCATCTGATTGAGAGTTTTTGTCATAAATGGATGATCAAACTTATAAAATACTTTCTCTGCATCTATTAATATGATTGTATGATTTTTATTTTTCCTATTGCTGACTTAGTATATTACATTAATTAATTTGCATATATTAATCCATCCTTGCATCTCTGGAATGAAACCTACTTGGTCATGTGTAAAACTTCTTGATGAAATTTTGGATCCTATTTGTTAGGATTTTGTTGATGATTTTGCAGCTGTGTTTGGGTCTGTAGTTCTTTATTGTTTTAATCTCTGATTTTGGTGGCTAGGTGATGTTAGCTTCATCAAATTTATTTAACAGTGTTTATGTTTTTCAATTTCCTGCAAGAACCTGAAAAGTACTGTCAGAAGTTCCTCTTAAAAATATTGAAATAATTTGTTAGTGAATTCATCTGGGCCCTGGTTTTTGTTTTTGAGAAGACCAATTCAATTTCATAAATAGAAGTAGATCCTATCTATATGCCAGATCATTTTGGTTCAACTTTGGGATGTCCAAGAATTTACCAATTTCTTACAGATTCTCTTACATTGTGGCATACATAGCATTTCTAAAACTAATCTCTGATGACCCTTTGAATTTCTGTATTATCTGTAGTAATTTACCCCTTTCCATTTCTATTTTTGGTTTCCCTATCATCTTTTCTTTGTGAGCTTTTCCATCTATCCTGTTTCTTTTTATCAAAGAACCAACACTTGCTTTTATTAATCTTTTGTATTATTTTGGATTTGCATTCATATATTTATGCTCTAAGCTTTATAATTTTTTCTGTCTGCCTATTTTTGAATCATTCCAATTTTATAAGCTGTTTAATTAAATTATTTCATTAGGACTCTTCTTCCTTCCTGATAAGTACTTGCAAGGCTATATAAATTTTTCTCTTAGTGTGATATTTGTTGTGTCTTACAAATACTGATATTTTGTGGTTTTGTTCTCATTGTTTCTAGGAATTTTTTTATTTTCTCTTTGATTTTGTCTCTGAGCCACTTGTTTTCCCATGGTGAGTTGTTTAACTTCCAGGTATTAAAATTAAAATTTTCCTGTAAATATATATATATATATTTACAGAGAAAATAAAACTAATATATATATATAAGTTTTGGGGCCTACCCAGCGGTGCTTAGGGTTTACTCCTGACTATCTGCTCAGAAATAGTTCCTGGCAGGTATGGGAGATCATATGGGACACCGGGATTCGAACCAACCACGTTTGGTCCTGGATCAGCTGCTTGCAAGGCAAACACCTCTGTGCTATCTCTCCGGGCCCTTCTCTGTTTATGTATGCAATCATCTAATTTTAGTGGACTTTAATCTGAGAAGGTAATTTGTGCAATTTCTATACTCTTGGTTTTATGGAACTATTTTTATGGACCAGAATGTGATCTATCTTTGAGAATAAACCATGTGCTTTGAAAAATATTGTGTATCCAGTATTCTGTGGCTGAAGATATATATATATATATATATATATATATATATATATATATATATTTATATATATATTTATGTATGTATGTATATATCTTAAGCCACTCTCATCTATCTTTCAAATCTAATATATTCTTCTTAGGTTTTACCTTGGTTGATCTATCAAGGTGGGCAGGGCTGTGTTGAAGTTTCTCACTATTATTGTGTTGTTATTGATCTCTTTCTTCAAATTTGTTAGCAACTGTTTTAAATAATTTGCTGGTCGCTTATTTGTCATGTATATGTTTAGGAGTGTGATATCTTCTGTTATAAATATCCCTTAATTATTAAGAAATATCTGTCTAGGGCCGGGCGGTGGCGCTGGAGATAAGGTGCCTGCGCTAACCTAGGACGGACTGCAGTTCGATCCTCTGGTTCCCCATATGGTCCCCCGTGCCTGCCAGGAGCGACTTCTGAGCGAATAGCCAGGAGTAACCCCTGAGCGTCACTGGGTGTGGCCCCCCCCCAAAAAAAAACCAAAAAATAAGAAATATCTGTCTATCCCTTATAACCTTTTTTAAATTTAAAGTCTATGTCACCTACTATTAGGATGGCTTCCACCTTTTTATGAAAGTTGTTTGCTTGGATGCTTGTCCTCCAACCTTTGACTTTGTTATGACTATTCAAATGTATTTATAGTAGATAGCAGAATGTTAGATTCAGTGTTTGATCCATTTTGCCACTCTGTAATCTCTTAACTGGTGTTGGGAGGATTGACCACTAGAGAGATAAGTGTCACATAATTTAGTGTCATCTTTATATAGAATTTTTTTTTGGAAACTGGTGATATTGGTGGTTGAAAATATATACTGATGAAGGGGTTGGGAACTATATGACTGAAATTCAATCCTGAGCAATTTTTGAACTTCGGGAAAAGAACTCTTTTTTTTATAAATTTTTTCTTTCTTTAAACATCTTGATTAAAATATGATTGTGATTAGGTTTCAGTCATGCAAAGAACACTCTCCATCACTAGTGCAACATTCCCACCACCAATGTCCCAAATCTTCCTCCATCCCACCCCTCCACCACCTGTACTACAGACAGGATTTCCAGTTCCCTAATTCATTCACATGATTATGGTAGTTCTCAGTGTAGTTATTTCTATAATTGCACTCACCACTCTTTGTGATGAGCTTCATGTAGTGAACTGGAAGTTCCAGACCTCCTCTCATTGTCTTTGAGGATTGTTGCAAAAATGACTTTTATTATTCTTAAAACCCATAGATGAGTGACACTATTCTGCATCTCTATCTCTCCCTCTGACTTATTTCACTCAGGATAATAGATTCCATGGACATCATGTATCAGAAAATTTCATGACTTCATCTCTCCTGACAGTCACATAATATTCCATTGTATATATGTTCCACAGTTTCTTTAGCCATTTGTCTGTTGAAGGGCATCTTGGTTGTTTCCAGAGCCTGTCTATTGTGAATACTGCTGCAATAAATATAGGTCTGAGGAAGGGATTTTTGTGTTGTATTCTTGTGTTCTTAGGGTAAATCCCTAGGAGTGGAATAGCCGGGTCGAATGAAAACTTAATTTTCAGATTTTGGAGGAATCTCCATATCGCTTTCCACAGAGCTTGGATTAGACGGCATTCCACCAGCAGTGCATAAGAGTTCCTTTCTCTCCATATCCCCGCCATCTTTTACTGTTCTCATTCTTTGTGATGTATGAAATCTCTGTGGTATGAGATGGTATCTCATCATTATTTTGATTTGTATCTCCTGGATAATTAGTGATGAGGAGCATTTTATTCATGTGCCTTTTGGCCTATTGTATCAAAGTGTTCATTTCTTCTCCCCATTTTTTGATGGAATTAGATGATTTTATTCCTGTAAATTTCTGTCAGTGCCCTGTATATTTTGGATATTAGCCCCTTATTTGATGGATATTGGTTGAATAGTTTCTCCTCCTCGGTGGGTGGCTCTTATATCCTGGGCACTATTTCTTTTGAGGTGCAGAAGCTTCTCAATTTAATGTATTCCCATCTCTTGATCTCTGCTTCCACTTGTTTGGAAAGTGCAATTTCCTCCTTAAAGATGCCTTTAGTCTCAATGCCATGCAATGTTTTACCTATGTGTTGTTTTATATACCTTATGGTATCGGGTCTGATATCAAGGTCTTTAATCCATTTGAATTTTACCTTTGTGCATAATGTTAACTGGGGGTCTATGTTCGCTTTTTTGCAAGTGGCTAACCAGTTCTGCCAGCACCACTTGTTGAAGAGGTATTCCCTGCTCCACTAGGTTTCTTGCTCCTTTGTCAAAAATTAGGTGATTGTATGTCTGGGGAACATTGTCTGAGAACTCAAGCCTATTCCACTGATTTGAGGGTCTGGCTTTATTCCAATACCATGCTGTTTTGATAACTATTGCTTTGTAGTAGAGTTTAAAGTTGGGGAAAGTAATGCCTCCCATTTTCCTTTTCCCTAGGAGTGCGTTAGCTATTTGAGGGTGTTTTATGTTCCAGATGAACTCCATACGTGTTTGATTCACTACTTTGAAGAATGTCATGGGTATTATTAAGGGGATCGCATTAAATCTATATAATGCTTTGGGGAGTATTGCCATTTTAATAATATTAATCCTGCCAATCAATGAGCAGATTGTGTGTTTCCATTTCCATGTGTCCTCTCCTATTTCTTGGAGTAGGGCTTTATAGTTTTCTTTGTATAGGTCCTTCACATTTTTGGTCAAGTTAACTCCAAGGTATTGAGTTTGTGTGGCACTAATGTCCATGTCTTCCCTATCATTATTGGTGTATAAAAAGGCCATTGATTTCTCTGTGTTAATTTTGTAGCCTGCCACCTAGCTATATGAGACTATAGTTTCTAGAAGCTTTTTGGGTTTTCTAAGTAGAGTATCATATCATCTGCAAGCAATGAGAACTTGACTTCTTCCTTTCTATCTGGATTCCCTTGATATCTTTTTCTTGTCTGATCGCTATAGCAAGAACTTCCAGTACTATGCTGAAGGGAAGTGGTGAGAGCAGACAACCTTGACTTGTACAAGAATTTAGAGGAAAAGCTTTGAGTTTCTCTCCATTGAGGATAATATTTGCCATTGGCTTGTGGTACATGGCTTCAACTATATTGAGAAAGGTTCCTTTCATTCCCATCTTGCTGAGAGTTTTTATCAAGAATGGGTGTTGGAATGTTTTCTCTGCATCTATTGATATGATCATGTGATTTTTATTTTTCTTCTTGTTCATGTTGTGTATTATATTGATAGATTTATGGATGTTAAACTATCCTTGCATTCCTGGGAGAAACCTGTTCATAGAGTGTGATCTGCTTGATGATGCATTGGATCTTATTTGCCAAGATTTTGTTGAAGATCTTTGCATCTGCATTCATCAGGGATATTGGTCTGCAATTTTCTTTTTTGGTAGCAGCTCTGTCTGGTTTTGGTATCAAGGTGATGTTGGCTTCATAAAAACTGTTTGGGAGTGTTCCTGTTTTTCAATTTCATGGAAGAGCCTGGCTAGGATTGGTAGTAGCTCCTCTTGAAATGTTTGAAAGAATTCATTAGTAAATCTATCTGGCCTGGGCTTTTCTTTTGGGGCAGATGTTTGATTGCAGTTTCAATTTCCTCAGTAGTGTTGGGGGTATTTAAATATGCTATGTCCTCATTACTTAACTGTGTAAGGTTATAAGTGTCCAGAAATTTATCCATTCGCTCTAGGTTCTCTGTTAGTAGCATAAAGTTTCTCAAAGTAGTCTCTGATTACCCTTTGAATCTCTGAAATATCTGTTGTAATCTCCCCAGTTTTCATTTCTAATACGATTATCAGGTTTCTCTATCTCTCTTTCTATGTGAGTTTTGTCAATGGTCTATCAATCTTGTTTATTTTTTCAAAGAACCAACTTCTGCTTCTGTTGATCTTTCAGATAGTTTCTTGGGTTTCTACTTCATTGATTTCTGCTTTCAGCTTTTTTATTTCCTTCTTACTCCCTAATTTTGGGTTCATTTTTTGGTCATTTTCTAATTTTTTGAGCTGCGTCATTAAGTTATTCAGGTATGCCCCTTCTTCCTGATATGTGCTTGTAGAGCTATAAATTTTCCTCTTAGGACTGCTTTTGCTGTGTCCCATAGATTCTGGCAGTTTGTGTCTTCATTATTATTTGTTTCTAGGAAAATTTTGATTTCCTCTTTGATTTCATCTCAGACCCACTGTTTGTTCAGTAGCAGACTGTTTAATATCCAATTGTCAATGTTTTTCATTTGTGTGCCTTTGTAGTTCACATCAATTTCAGAGCCTTATGGTCAGCCTGCGAGATTTATATCCTCTTAATTTTGTGGAGATATGTTTTATGTGTCAGCATGTCATCTATCCTGAAGAATGACCCAAGTACTTTGAAGAAGAATGTGTATCCATGTTTTGGGGATGGAATGTCCTATATATATATATATATATATCAGTCCTCTTTCTTCCATTACTCTTTCCAGGGCTAGTGTGTTTTTGTTGGGTTTCAGTCTGATTGACCTATCAAGCATTGACAGGACTGTGTTGAGGTCTCCCACAATTTTTGTGTTACTATTGATGTCTTCTTTCAGATTTGTCAGTAACTGTATTAGATAATTTGATGGTCTCTCATTGGGTGCATATATGTTTAGTACTCTGAATTCTTCTTTTTTTTTTTTTTTTTTTTTTTTTTTTTTGGTTTTTGGGCCACACCCGATGTCGCTCAGGGGTTACTCCTGGCTATTCGCTCAGAAGTCGCTCCTGGCAGACACGGGGGACCATATGGGGAACCGGGGGATCGAACCGCAGTCCTTCCTAGGTTAGCACAAGGCAAGGCAGGCACCTTACCTCCAGCGCCACCGCCCGGCCCCCCTGAATTCTTCTTGTTGCACATATCCCTTGATTAGTACATAGTGTCCATCTTTATCCCTTACCATTTTTCTTAGTATAAAGTTGGTGTCATCAGATATTAATATGGCCACCCCAGATTTTTAAAGGGTGTTGTTTACTTGAATGATATTTTCTCCAGCCTTTGATTTTGAGTCTATGTTTATTCTGAAATTCAGGTGTGTTTCCTGTAGGCAGCAGAAGGTTGGATTCATGTTTTTGATCCATTTTGCCACTCTGTGTCTTTTAATTGGTGGATTTATTTCATTGATATGGAGGGAAATCATTGTCATAGGATTTAATATCATCTTTGTAGATAAATTTGCTGTGTTTGTTGGTCTCTGCGAAGCGAAGTGGCTGTGCTCTTCTGCTGCCTCTAGTTGAAATTTTTTTGGGGGTGCGCTCCCTAGGCCTCTTAGAAGACCTTCAGGCATTCCAGAAACACAGACAGGCACAGGAGATTTTTCCCTTGATGTCCTCAGAGTGATAAAAGGCACAGCAGGGCAGAACCGCAGGAGATCTGAGAGCTCTGCTTATTGAATTGCAACCCCACAGTCAGACTTTGCTCACTCACTCACTGGGCAGCTTCAGAATGCAGTTTTTTGGGGATGTGCTCTCTAGGCGTCTGAGGAGCCCTTCAGGTATTCAAGAAACACAAACAGGCACAAGAGAGATTTCCCTTTAAGTCCTCAGAGTCTTTTTATAGAAATTTTGTGTGTCTTTTGGTCTGTTTTGTCATAAAGTGGACATTTCATATTTTCTTTTAAGGTTGGTTTTGAGAGTGCAAATATTCTGAGCTTTTGTTTATTCATGTAGCTCTGTATGCTTCCCTCAATCCTGAATGTGACTTGGTTGGATTAAATATTATAGATAAAACATTCATTTGTTGAGCTTTAGCACCATATCACACCACTGTCTTCAGGCCTTGAGGGTTTCTTGAGACAGGTCTGCTGTAAATCTTAAGTATGCTCATTTGTATATAATTTCCATTTTTCTTTTTTTTTTTTGGTTTTTAGGTCACACCCAGCAGTGCTCAGGGGTTACTCCTGGCTCCATGCTCAGAAATTGCTCCTGCAGGCACGGGGGACCATATGGGGCACCAGGATTCGAACCGATGACCTTTTGCATGAAAGGCAAATGCCTTACCTCCATGCTATCTCCCGGGCCCATAATTTCCCTTTTTCATCTTGCTGCATTCAGTGTGCTATTCGTCATTCTGTTTTAGGGTGATTTTTTTCAAGTTTCTTTTAACTGATACTCATTGGGCATGCAAAATTTGGTTGCATACACTCTTTTGCTCTGGGAGTTTCTCTGCAATAATGTCCTTGACTATTGACTCTTCATGGTAATTTTCTTAAGTCTCTGGCACTCCAATAAGTCTTATGTGGTTTCTATTGAGTTTATCACAGACTTCTACTATTGTCTATTTACTGTTTACTTTCTTTGAGGATTATTTTATTGTCTGACCATTTGCTTTAAGGCACCTTTTCAACCTCTTCTGTTATATGGAGCCATATATCTCATTTTCCAGCTCATTGATTCTGTTCTCAGCTGCTGTTACTCTGTTGGAAAGGCTTTCCAGTGAGATTTATATTTTGTCTACCACCTTTTTCAGTCCTATTATTTCGCTTTGAAGTTTGTTATTTTTATTATCATATCTTCTTGATTATTATTTGGTGTTTATCCAGTTCGTTCCATGTTTTTTTTTTGAGTTCTTTGTGTATTTTTCAGATTTCCTCTCTAAAGTCATCATTGGAGAGGCTATAGAGGTGGTCTGCATTTGTTTCATTTGCTGAGCTATTAGCATGATTCCCTTACCATGATTGTGTTCATTATTGTTTGCCCATTGTGTCCTTTGTAGTATTTTCTACGTATTTTGCTAGAGTATATTAATTTGAAGATATGCATTCAGCACACTGGTACACTGTATGTCAGTCTTTGTGCTGATTCTCTTTTGGGCCATGGGGCAGGAGCTTGTAGCCAGGGGTGTGGGGAGGCTTGCTGATTCACTGATAAGTTCTTTTTCAGGCTCTCTTGTAGTTGTGGTGCTTTCATTTGTCACCTTTGTGGGTTTGATGAACTTGCCTTGCTCTTGATCAGTCCTCCTGCTGGTTCTCAGCTCATTGAATCTTATGTGTTATAAATCACTATCAATGACACACAGATTTTAGCAATAAAAACTCAGCAAGTAAGTTGAATTGTGGAAAAGTAAAATTAACCTTAACCAAATATGAAGATAAATCTGTCAAAAGTATAAAAAAGAGTATATAGTAAGAAGTGAAGGATTATTTTAAATTTTGGAGGTTTGGGGAGGATTGGTGGATCATACTATGCCAGAATTAAACCTGAATCAGTCACATATTTTATATATTGTACTATCTCTAAAAGACAAGGGAGTTGTTTTAAACTCAAACCTATTATTCTGGAAGGACCATACTTGTAATTGAGAGCAGAAACTTGAAAAAAATACATAAGAAAGGACTGGGAAATATGTATAGCAGGGGTGCATGTTTTAATGTAGAAAATAATCTGAGGGTTCAAGTTCATGCATGAAAGAATCAAAACTTGACCTATCCCACAAAAACCCCAGAGAAGAAACATGAAATACCTTTCATAGCTAAACAGATTTAGATGAGTATATTACCTAGGTATTTAGAATTCTCCAGACCAAACCAGGAAAATCAAATTATCTTGAATAAATTTTATAAGATATAGTATATATGCACATTTGTAGTTTGTATGGATTTACTTACATTGAAGAATAGATCAAAAGAGTACTATGTAGAATAATTTCCCAAGGGAACAGATAATAGAACTACAAAGCATATATCACCTTTTAGGTTTATGTTAGTATACCATTGAAGGAGACAATATAGTTTCTAGAACTGTTTGTCTTGAGTCTCTGCACCACTCCCATTGTTAACTCAAAAGAAAATTCCCTGTGGTACAAAGGTGTGCACATACTTTTATCAGCCTACAACCTGTTTCTTTTAATGATAACTTAAAGTACTGGTTCAATTTTGATTTTTCTCCATAGCTATTAAAGAGCATTTTCTAGAATATTCTTAAATTGGCCGTGAGTTCATTGTTTAAAAATCCTTATCCATTGACAAATACTTTAGCACTATGTAAGCAAAGGATAAGGAGAAAGACAAATTTTTCTTCAGAATTTTAAATTGCTTTAGTTACTTTCTTTGTGCAAATGGAGCATAAAAATACAAGTTGCAGGATTCTTTATGTGATCTCTGTATGCTTCAAAATTTGACACAGTAGATATCTTTTATTCATCTTTCAAGTTGGTCTTTTACCATAATTTTTTCCTTTTTGTATCACTTCTGTTGCATGCCTAGTCTTTCTATTGTCTCAGGAATAGTTGTCTGGTTCATACAATTAAACAGAGCTTTCTATTATTTTACGATATTTTTCAATAAAATTCATACTAGTCATAACTCTAGATTTTAATCATAGATTGACTTTCTGTTAACTTACATCATCTTGGTACATTACCTAATTTGTTTCCTTGACTATGCTTTAAAAAAGACGTATACCTGACCTCAGAGTTCTGTCCTGTCTTGAATGACAATTGCAGTATTATTTGTTATCTAACAAAAGCCTTTTATGTTCTGATATGAAACAATAATAATTACTTCATTTGCATTACATTTTAATTTAAAATTTTTATAAAGTATTTGATCAATTGAAAAATCAATTCTTAAGACTATAGGAGAAAAAAATCCCCAATAAAGATCCTTATAAATGTGAATTTATGATGCTGATATCATTATGATCCTTTGCTAGAGATTTCTTTTATAATATAATTCATCCAGCTGGTGGAATATCTAGAAGATAAAAATGGTAAAGAAATGTAAATTTTTGTATTAGTCACTACTTCTGCTCTCTAACAATACTGTCAATTTGATCTTACTAGGTGGATGCTCATGGAGAACTCTGAGTCAATTTGAATAAGAATAATGCACACATCTTAACCTATTGACAATTATTTACAATCATGCAAGGACTGCTTTTGTCTCTCCATTGAAATTTGAGTCTGAGGCAGGCATGACCAAAATAAACATCAGTACCCCACATTTACACTTACTAACTTCAGAACCATATACTTCTATTCATAGACCGACTTGGATCTAACAATCTCAAAACTATTTCAAAATACATAAAATGGACACTTATGTCTTATGAATATTTTATGAGTATTTTCTTTAATAGCTATAACTCTCTACATATCTTCTATCATGACATCTTTTCCACTTTTATCTTGTCTTTTTTTTTATGAACTGTTTAATAAGGACTTTTGGTGATAGTGTCCCTCAGATTAGTACTTAGGAGTGAACTATGTCATTGGGATTGTTCTCATTCCTATGGCCTCCATATACACTGACAATGCTATAAGTCATTGATCTTTGTTTGCACAGACTCACTAAAATGGTAAAATAGTATACATACAGATCAGTTCTTATCTAATAGAGGTAAGAACACACCGATCCTAGTGCAATGGGACCTTATACCCTGAGCATTGATATCATGATCTGGCACAGGCCTCAGAAGAATGAGCATCCTCCATTCACACTGGAACCAGGCAAGCTATCTACGAAACATTCAAGGTTTTTTACAGCAACATCTGGAATCAATCCTCTACCAGGAAAGACACTACCAAGGCTCTGACACCGAACTCCTCAAAAGAGACTTCTGTTAACACTGAGATGACTTGACAACAACAATGACCTGCGCTAGAGGACAAGATCCTCTCTATTGTACCGGAAGTGTGAGGTGAAACGAGAGGATGCACTGCACCATCCTGAGAACTATATGAGATATGCAGTTTCCAGGACCTTTAGTACAGAAGCATGATACCAACAACAGAGACTATGTGAGGAATGGAGGTGTATTGCCACTACAGGCGACTTGGATTGGACAAAATCTTTTGCCTGGAGCCCAGAGGTGGTCTTGTGCCAGGAAACCTCAGGGGTAGGGTCTCATTGTAGTTAGGCCAAGGTGTTTTTTTCTTTTCCCTTTTTTTTCCAGGTCCCTCATATTTTGGTGGGCCTATGCAAGTAAATGTCACTCTAATACCGTTTTTTACTCTATTCCCCTGACTAACCCTTAAGAAAAACAAACCACTGAAACTTTTGAGGTTAAATTAAACTGATATACTTGTGCATGGATATATAAAAATGTACTTTGCCTTCAATCTTTAAGTTGTAACCTAAGTCTTATGTCTTTAGATTATACTATGTGCTGCTAAAAAATAGTATGTACCACAATCTGGAGATTTGGGGGACAAAGTAATTGTACATGGGCTCTGTTTTGTTTTTCTTGTTCATTGCTGAAAGTTCAAGACTGAGATATCATCAATGGGACAACTAAGAATTCTGTTTATGTGTGATTGTCCTTCCACTGTAACTTTACCCTTTCCACTTTCTTTGCATCT